>UCOK01006483.1:0-181176 GCA_900474325.1 Synergus umbraculus | reverse complement strand
GATTACAAGAGATATGTATAATTTCTAAAAGATTTAGTGGAATTTTAAAGTTCCTTGTGGAAGTTTAAAGAATTTTACAAAATTTTGATTTTTAAGAGTAATTTTAAAGGATTTAAAAGCTTTTCATGGAATTTTAAAGGATAGTAAGAGGATCTGTTAAAATATCCTTAAATTCCTCGAAATTCTAGAACCTTAGGAATTTAAAATTCCTAAAAACCCCTTAAAATTCATACAAACCTTTTGAAATCCCTTAAGGGCATGTGTTACTTACCATATGAGCAAGTTTTTAAACCCGGTTTTTTTTCTACAATTTTTACATTTTTTAAAGAATTTATTCAACATCCGTTCGTGTTCACGTTCTTGACGGATGTTGACTATAATTTTTTTGAAAATATAAAAATTGTAAAAAAAAACCCGATTTAAAAACTTGCTCATATGGTAAGTAACACGTGCCCTTAAAATTTCATGAAAAATTAGAAAAATTAGAAAATTTTAGAAATCGCTTAAATTCGTTGAAATCTTTTAAAATTCTTAGAAATCTCTTAAAATTACTGAAAATTTTAAAACATTTGAAATTCCTTAAAATTTAAAGGGATTACAAGAGAAATGTATAATATTTAAAAGATTTAGTTGAATTTTAAAAGGACTTCATGAAATTTTAAGAGATTTTTAAGGAAGTTTAGGGAATTCAAAAAATTTTAAGGAATTTTAAAGTTCCTCGTGGAATTTTAAAGGATTTCACCAATTTTTTAAGATTTTCTACATTTGATTTTTTAATGACGTGAATTTGTAAGGAAGTAAATATATAATCGTGCGCATAGCGCACGTGTTGGTCTGCTAGTCTATTTAAAAAATTGGATCCTGGATAAAAGTAGGCTTATGAAGTTTATTAGCAGCGATGAGGTAGTAATTTAGCCATCATTAGCGTTGGCTGGAAATTGTAATTTGCAGGAAGGGACCTTGCATAAGGTCCTACTACTACTATAAGGACTAACCACTACAGGTCCTACTACTCGCGCAGGAGCAGCATCCTGGTCCCGTATCGGTATTTGGAGTCTTTCGAAGCGTCGCGTCCTTTGCATCGAGGTAATAGGATTTAAGCATTTAACGCAAGCAGCCTCCCAAGCAGAGACCAAAAATCGGAGGAGTTTATGGCGAGGCGATGTTGCATCGGTTAGCGGTAGCAGAAACAGAAGCAGCGGTAACAGCGGCACGAAGTAGGAAGAGGACGTGAGGGGGGGGGGGGGGGGCAGAAAGAGCAGCGATGCTGGGCTCCCTACAATTTTAATTAACCCGGTACCGGGTAGCCGATCGCGATCGAATCGGGTGCACGATCTACAAGGAATCTACATAAGATCCTCCACTCGCGGCTACAACTCAATCCCCTCTTTATATTCCCTCAGGGCCTTAACCGACCTTACCCGATGCACAATACGCTGCGCAGCGCGGTGGCCTTATCTACCAAATGATCAGAGATAGCGTCCTCTTGGTGGCTCCTCGCCCGGCCCGGCCACGGCGAGCTCATATTGTCCCTCCTGCTAAGTAACTTACCAGCCTCCCTTGCAGCTTCCTTCCTTTCTATCTCTCTCTTATATATCTATCTCTCTCTCTCTCTCCTTCTTTCTTTCTTTCTCTCTCCCTCTGTCTCTCCTCGCCGTGTCAGACTGTCGGCTTCTACACGAGGTGTCGAACTCTTCGAGATTCACTATACGATCATGTACAATCTACAATGTACGTTGTACATTGTACCTTTTGTACTAAGTAAGATGTACCTCCCTAAGATGTACCTTCCACTGACAGTCAGGCTGAAGATACACTCTGACATGCAATCTCCGATGGCTGAAATTTGCCTCCAGGCTTCAGTCGCTTCCGTATTCAGGTACCAGTACCAGGACTCGTTATACCCTCTCTTCACTCTCTTTACTTGTACTACCTCTCTATGCAAGTTGTTAAAGCGGGAAAAATCTGATATGATTGCGGTAATTGATTTAGTTTATAGCGCAAGGAGACTTTCGTTTGGGCAAACAAGAATATCTCCATTACAAGTGTCGCTGAATTTAAATTGGAAGAAACAAATTGTAAAAGAAATTTGAATTGGATTATCAGACTGAAAATAGGTGTACGTATTTAATTATTAGAATTGGTCCTATGACAGAAGATCTCACTTAATATAGTGAGTACAATGTACGATATAAAAACCCATTGCCTGCGATCGAACATAAAATTCCATGTTTTAGATTTAGATTATGACGACATAAAATCCTAGTTTGGATGATATCATATGCCCCTAGATGAAATTCCAAAACCTATTGCCTGCCCCTATCAGGTCTGAAAAAGGTCTACTAAAGGTCTACTAAATTTTTCCCAAGTTTCCGGACAATTCCCGGATTTCCTTAAATTCCCGCATAAAGACCTCTTGAATAAATCTTTGGTATAATGCCATTTTTAAAAAGAGTATGCTTTTTGAGATGCGAGATTCTAAATACCTTCTGTGTTCTTTAGCACCTGTTTTCCTAACATCCTTTTCTAGCCAGAAGACAACCGAGCCGGAAAAACCACTTCACAATACACAAAAGTGATAAAACTTTATAGAAAACAAAAATAAATAAAAAACACTTTGGTAAGAAGACTTAATAAAGAACACAAATTAATTAATTAATCTAGATTAATCGCGAGCACGTTACACGTTGACTTTATCGGACTAAAGTTTCTTCCCAACTTCTCCGGACGAGAGTCAAAAGAAAACTAAGGGATAAATTTTGAAATCTTACTATTGAAGTCTGTGGAAGGTTACTCAATAGAAACAAAACAAAAGAGGCCTTGTGAAACAATAATCTAAGGTGGAAATTTCTAAGAACTATAAATTGTCTCAGAAAAGATAAACATTTAGAAATTATAAACCTGACTATTTGGCTTCATGAAAATATCAACAAGAGCCATTTCTATTATTTCTAGAATGATACACATTTTAATCCAAAGGCAATATTTTTTTTTTGAAAGGCTCCAATTTAGATTGTTTTTCAATAAATAAAAATATTTATATTCAAGCAAAATCGTAAAAGTAAATCGTTATCTCACATAAAATTACAAGGGTAAAGCGAAACAAGTGAACAGTTCTTTAGCATAATTATAGTTTAGCTACCTCACCAATAGCTATTTGAAAAATATAAACAGTTATAATACAAACAATTGGCATTTTCTCAACACCTTTTATCGTCCACCACCCAGATCCTCCATCTCCTAAAACTTATCTCGCAAAAAATTACTTTAGACCATAATTCTATAGAGCAGATTTTTTTCTAAGAAAATTTTTCCTCGCAAAACCGTTAAAACAGCAATTTCCTTTATAGATAACTAAAAGAAATTAATAATACTATCTCACTAAAAACTTCCTTTTGAAAAGTTTAGTTCAAATTGCACTACATCTTAAAAAAAAAATCTAAAATTATCTTCGATCAGTCTCGAATTTTCTTTTTAGTCGTTCTGCGATGAGATCGCGTTACATTCAATGATAATCGTCCACGCGCCAAGGTACGTGGTACGTGGCAAGGATTTAATACCTGTTTGTCGTCCATTGCTGTATAAGTCGTCTTACCAAAGAGATAATAATCCCTTCCTTTGGAATACTCTTGTTCATCTTGCAAAATATTAAAGTATTTATGAAACCTGATCTGGCACTAAGATAAATAAAGTATACACTTGCAACCCTCTCGTGCTTTTATTTGTCTTAAGTACGTCTTCTCTTCCTAAAAAAGGGACGTCCTCGACGAATAATATTGATAATATTCAGTATTGAAGGCATCTCGCGTGAATTGGCTTAATGCTGCAGCACATATAGTATAGAGGGCTAGGAAACACGATAGCGGCCGTATGTAAAACCATCTGGTGTAAAACGAGCTGCTGGCTCACTCGAGTATTAAATCGGACCCCGCTTCGCCCTTTCCCTTTTTTACTATCTCCATCTCATTCTCTCACTACCCTTCACCTTTTCTTTCTCTCTTGCTCTCTTTTTCTCTTTCCTATAAGCTTTCCTTTTGGTCGATCGCTACCCTGATTCCTTCGTCGATTGACTTCAACAGTACACTACCATTACTGCCAACCTCGCACAAGAATCGCGGCCTACTTTAAACTTAACGTCGCAACGAACTTGCAATGAACTCGTTAACGTTTACGCATCCAGAGCAACTGACACACGCACGTAGGTACTTACCTTCCATACGCCCGCACCCGCCACCCAACTTCACCATCCCGAGTGTCCCTTCCAATTATTTTCGCCTGATCGAGATCAGAAAGACAAAGAGGTCTTGTTGTTTCGAAAAGTATTGACTGGAAAAATTAAAGCCCCCTTCTTTACAGAAATATGCTTCTCCTTTGAGCAATTCTTTGACCAAACGAAAATTGAATTCGATTCTTTAAACCTGCGAGAATTTTATGTGTAGTTCCTTTGAATCCTTTAAAATCAGAATTTTAAAGGATTTAGATCAGATTTCGATTCAAAGTAGAGGCGGCGAATACAAATCCAATCAAAAGGTGAAGAGAGAATGTGGATTCAGATTTCGAGATTGCAAAAATCAGTTTTCGATATAATCGCAAGCTGTTTTTTATGATAGGATGAGAACTAATCCCACAGCTGTCACCAGTTATTTGTTACAATTTTACTATAATGGAATGCCTTGACCTAAAAAACTGATAAGATATGCTAAACGAAAATCGCAGACGACAATCCTGGCATTCCTACGTTAAACCGACAAAAGCATTAGTTAAAGGTCCTGAAAATGACACTTTGTATCGGCTAATGGGTAATTAAAGTCTCAGAGTTACGTTTCGACGAAATTTATGAAAGAAATTCACTGCACAGCGTTCACTATCGGTTTAAGTTTTATGGGGGTCGGTCACTTAAAAACCACAAAATCTCGGATAAGCACTGCGAGGCTTGCCGAAAGCGCGAAGTGTGTTTTATGAAGCGACACGCTGCGATTGCTGTGAGAAGTACGCTCCTATTGAATGTGCCGAAAAAAAGAAGAGCATGATCAAAATAAAGAAAAAGAAGCCAACGAAAGAAAAATTTTTTTGATTAGTGAAGACTACTCTTTATAAGTCTTATAACGATAAATAAAGTAAAATAATATCTCATACAAAAATTGATTATTATAGAATTTTTGAATCACAAGCTGCTATACTCGAGCAACGGCAACTTTTTTCTCATATTTTCTGGCATTTAATTCGCATTATTTTGTGGTTTTAATTAAATTTTTTGCAAATTGCTGTTGCTCGGATATGAAATCAGTTCAATATGGCGTGTTGTTTACAATTGACTTTTATTGAAAAAAGCGTTCCTTTTTTACTTCGTCGACTATCGTTTATGTGAAATGAGTACGATCGCCGACAAGTGTGTTAAACAGTAATCAAACGTACATACACAGTATCAGTTACAGTTGTTTGAGTTCTAGCTAAGGTCTGCACAAACTGAATATAATTTGCGATGATTATATGACTATGAAAACGATGTTATTTATAAATATTCTGTAGATGAAGCGCGCCATTTCCTCAATATCGCTGCTTTACATATATGTACACTAATCAAAGATTTAACAAACAAAATAAATTTAATTTTGAATTAAATTACTTCTTGAATAATTTGTCAAATATATCATTTTAAATTCTATGCTATTTTTCAAATAATTTATCATTTTTTAAATAATTTATATTCTTGAAAGCTCTTGATTTTTAATACGTTTGTGTTACCTGCAACACAGTAGCTGTTCAGAAATTCAATTTGAACGTCAGTTTCGACATGGAAAGTCTTGAGTTTAAAGCGATGTCTAGAAAATGACTCGTTTATTTACATTGAGATTTTGCATCGTAGATTTACAACTTAGAAAGCTACTCTTTCTTACGTTGCTTATAACCTGACATGAACTCGAGCCAAGTCAGCTATAGTTGTAGATTTGAAAAATCAAAAACATTCCATTCGAGATATTTTGTATCTTTAATTATCGAATTTAGGGCAAATAAACTAAGTTTCTCACTTGCGAGTCACTTAAGAGAATTTAGATTTATTTGGCAATAAATCGAAATTTAAAATTACTAATCTCAATAAACGCATTCACATTGAAAACGCATCTATTTTAATATTTATACTCCTTCAATCCTTTATACGCAATTTTTCTATCTAGGGTATTATAATCTCTAGTAACTAATGTCACGCCACTATCACGTACTTCAGTAATTAGTTATTTAAGGGCATTTGTTGGTTGCCATGAGAGCAAATTTAGTTTCACCAACTTTAAGTTTGCAAGAATAAATATTTTTCCCGAAAATGCCTGATTTTAACAGAAAATATTTCTTATTACGAGCTTAAGGTTGGCGTAACTAAATTTGCTTTTATCGCAATTATCACGTGCCCTTAATCATTGTTTTCTACATTCACTAGAAAATTTAAAAAAAAACTACTATTATATCACACAATGTATCCTAGCATAGGAGCATTTAGCACTTAATTGTCTAAAGTGTATAATATTAGTGTACATAGAAATTTTGCAGTTTATCGAAATTCAAAACTGATTAGATGATAATATATACGACAAAATATAATGCTTCTCGAAGAATTATTTTTAAAGTGCATTTTTGAAAAATTGTCTGATATTATTACCTATATGACAACAATGACTGCCAATAAATTACATTAAAATGTCAAAATTTTGTTTAAAGTTAGGTGATACAGGTTTTCGAAACTAATCAGCGATTGTCAATAATTGATAAAAAACGACAAAAGAATGAAATCTTCAATTATCTTAATTCTTTTTAGTAAAATCAGTGATAGATTGTTCTGAATATTTAAAGATAATTACTTCCGAATAGTTTCGTAATCCTTTTGTCAATTTTGTGGATCACTTGGGACTAAAGTTTACTGTGCAAGGTGTCTTCTAAATCTAATATAACTACATATATTACAAGTTTCGCCTTGATTAAAATATAGAGAGAGGAGAACCGATTTCAATCTAGTGCCCTCCTCTTTTCGTACTCTCCTTTTTTTTAAAAACTAAAATAATTCATTATATATGTAGTACAGACTATTTATCGCTTGCTCAAGAGGATCAAAAGCAGATAAAAAGATAAGGCACCTGCTGTAACACGTTTGTGAAAAAGGTGAGAAAGTCGCTTTCTAGTCCCCTATATTGTGGAAATTCTGAATGTTCGTTTCTTTTTTTTCTTTATTTCTTTACTGCGACACTAATTTTTAGTTTTTAAATATATATTTTCAATTTTCTCTACATAACGGTTATATTACCCACAGGTACCTTAATCGCGCTTAAAACAAACGAGAGATCCGTCGAAAATGTGTTTCTTGTCGAAGGGGCCAGAACAGAAACGACAGCAGGAGAAACAAAGAAGAAGCAGAAAAGGTGCTCAACAAGTATAGGAAAAGGAGGAGAAGAGGTCAAGGAGGACTTCGATGAGACAGAGGCGCGCCCAGCGATGGGGACTAATGCCTCTTAATGTAATTCTGGGAGAGTTGGAAGATAATGAAATTGTGGAGAGCGCCTTCAAGTGTCTTAAGAAAGCCCTGCCACTGACCTTTCTCGTAGTTGATTTGCTTCTCCTGCTGCCGTGCGTTGTCCGCCGCGACCTTCAGGAGACCCTGGATATTCCTGAGCAGGGTCTCCGTACTCGAGACTGAGGGGTCCTGCGTACTCTGCGAAACTGCCGAGGCTATCTGGGAGTAGTTCAGGGCTTGAGGACTTTCAGAACCACGGGCCGGAAGTGGTAGGTTCTCCGGGACGTCGGAAAGGTCTGAAAATTAAAAGGAAAAGGGATGTTTATTTCTTCACCATTAAACAGTTTAAATTGTTTCAAGAGCCTAACTCTTCATTTGAAGAATAAAATGCAAGGTGGCCACATGTCACATTACAAAAAATTCATATTCGAACTATGAGGGCAGGTGTCACGTCTCAGAATTAAAATATCAGTATAATAATAAGCATAAAAGTCTGCAAACTATAATTATTATTATTTAAATCTACTGCAGTCGTTAATACTAGTTATGTATCAACCTCGTGCAGTATTGCAAAAGAATCAAAAATTTGATTAAATTAACTTCCCCAACTCTTGGAGACTTATATCGCGTGCGTGTATCGCAGTCGTAATCCCACGAACGCCTACTTGTTGCCCATCAGCAGTCTTTGATTTAACTTTACTGTAATCAAATTAAGCGTTTCGTATTTGCGGAATTAGTCATTTCTCGGATGAAGAACCGTGTTGAAATAATCTCCCTCTCTTTCTGTTAAACGAAAGAGAACAAAACATGATTTAATCTCATTTGTTCACAAATGTTCTCTTGTAGTGCGCGGAGGTCTGAGAGATATTCTCGAAGAATCGACGAGATTCCTGGTGAATAAAAGAATGCCTTATGGTTATTGCATCCGATGAGTGTACCAGCTAGCACCAGTGCAGGGCAGCGACGAGATGTCTCGCGTGGGTTAGTCTTAAGTGACCGCGCTTGGCCGGCCCACACCGTGAAGCGGGCTTTAGCAGCTGCTTTATGGCCAATGATATGTGGTTTATTGTATCGTATTTTAATTATCAGCGTGCGCACCTACAACGAAACGGCATTCGGTTACTTATTGCGGCATTGGTCGATTTAATGCTCGCGCCTTCGACACCGATTCGCCGGCACCTTTTGATAGCGCAGCTCTTCCAACTCGCCATAACCCTTTCCCCTTAACAACCCTTCTTTGGCCTCTTATCCAATCTCTTTTGCGCTTTTGCCCTTTTTCTCTTCTTCTCTTCTTCACCTCCATTACAATTATCAGGACAATAAAATAAAGAGAGCCCGAGTTGAATCCAGTTTGGATCGACTCGGTCCCTTTCAACTTTCGCTTGAATTCTGTCTCTCGTTCTCTCTCTCTCTCTCTCTTTCTCTAGATGGCACCGGAAGCAAAGAACAAATTTGAATCTCGTCTGATTCGAGGCTTAAAAAGTAGCCGGAATGAAGGAATCGACACAAAATTCTAAGAAGCTTGAGAAAGGGCAAGAGTGTGTCTCATTAAATCAGAACGGCATTCCACGGGCGTGTACACTCCCACGGGCATTCGATGGGGTTCCACTTCGATCACCATAGGTAGTATGTATCGATGCATACAACACGCTGCGAGACACGGTGCTTCTCTTGTATGGGACTTCAGATTTATACGTTTAATTTGTGTTTTCTGTGAAATTTAGTGCACCTGTGGAAAACAAACAGAAAGTGACGACCGCGGATGAATCAGTTGCGGGTATTTATCGGTATCAGACTCGCAAAGAGATCTTGAATTCTGCCATACAAGTTAAAAAGTCTCTTCACACACCAATTTGAACTGTCTTTTTAACTTGCACGGAAAAATTGAAAGATTCTTGGACGAGAGAAACTGGATTACTCATCTCCTTTTTTTTAAAACGTCCTTTGTCCATTTTTGCATAGAGTGAATGTAAAGTAATGTAATAACTTAACGTCATTTCCGATTTTAATCTAGTTTTTCAGTCATTCTTCATTTTTATAATGGCTCTTGGAGGAAGTAATATCCGCCACTAATTCGTCGATCCTACAGATCTTGTTCTTGAAGGTTCTTCTTAAAGCACTTTGGACGATATTCCGCACATCCAATAAACGTCTAGTGGTACCCCATAATGGCAGCCGCACTTGCAGCAAACGACTTTCCTATCAACCCTTGACCTGGTGTGCTGTTCCTCGATACAGCCGAGATGAGAGTATGTTCACTCTTAAGAAAAAGGTGTTCGCATTCAAATATTTTCTGCCAATAACTCTTGTTTAAAATGGAGAAGATGAGATTTTTTAAATTGCATGTTGTAAACCTTGTCCACATCGATTTTGATATTGGTCGATATTGCAAAATGAATTTTCTTGTTTCTATTGGATAGAATATTGAGACGATATTTTTATTCCCATTTCAGTTCTTTAAATTGACAGCTCCGTCAACTATGGTTCAAATTAAGGTTCATATAAATAAGGAAGCCTTCGATAACTAGCCAGGACTTTTTTAAATTGGGTAGTCAGCCCAATTAACGTGTCAAATAAATATACAATGAAATAATCGATTAAAAATCAATACGATTATTTAGCCTCGATGAATCCAAGTGTGAGGCCTGAAAGCGAAATAGCACTGTGAAGTCGAGGAGAGAGATTGTATCGCAAGCCATCTTTCATTATTAAAACGAAACTAAATACCGAAGATGCGAGTCTAATGGTCCCAGCTCTTCATCAGTGGTGCTTCATTTAACGTTTCATAATGAACTAGATTTATTACGGAATGCAATAAATGCTAAAATAATGGAACCTGTCTTCACATAGCAGATTTAGTACAAATATTATATATTAGTTATATTATGTAAATTCATATAAGAAACAATTAATCTAAAGTTAATTGAAGATCAGTACTACTTAAAAAATCATTACAGGAATTTAAATTGGTCAAAATCGTTTTTTTTTTTAAACGAAAAGAAATTTACTTCAGCCTGGGTTCGAACCAAAAATGCCCGTTCAATAAATATAATATATAATTTCTGGTTTTTCGTCCGTTTGTCAGTTCCATTATTTTTATGTTCTCATTTTCCACTCTGCAGATTAAAAATTAAGTTTCTGGGGAATACTTTAATTGAATGGCATAATTTTCTGTTTATAATTTTGCCTATGACAACCGCTGAGAGCACGTTTCTCAAAGAGTGAGAGAAGACGAATCCCAGAAGGTTGCTTCTCTCTGGATGGAAATGATCGATGAGAGGGTCAGGCCCACCAGTCGCCTCGAAGAACTCATCTTCAAGATGTGGCGTGTCCACTCAAACCGATATAATTATTTTCCATCTGAACGTACTCTCTGAAGCGTGTAAACCATCAGATCTGTCAGTCTCCTCTTGGGGACGATTTAAACCATTTTTTGAATTCAACGTTCGTTTTAGTAAAACTGTGGAGTCAAGATTCAAAGGCATTATTATAAAAAGTTATAGGCTTCCTTATTTACTAATAATTATTTACTAGTTGCCTAATAACGCAAAAACTGTCAACGTTTCTATCTCAAATTAAATACTGACCTTCGTCCTTGTCGTTTTCGTCTTCGAGGTCCTCTGACAAATTATCATCTTCTTCTTCGTCATCGTGGGACCGATGCGACGCTCCAGCTTCACTTCCAGAGTGTTCGCCTACACTGCCACTTCCTGCAGTTTTAGACAAGTTCAAAACTGGACTGTGGCCATTGGAAGATCCTAAAAAAGAAGAAAAAAAATCAATAAAAGCAAATAAAATTAAAATAAATTAAAACGAAAATCTAAAATTAAACTTTTGACATTTTTATTTGTAATTCAATTTCCATATCATTTTATCTAATATCGATGAGACCTTTACGGATAAGTAAAGATTTTTAGTGACCGCTTAATTCCCCTCTTGGAAATGGACTGATTCACGTATTCCATCGCGAAATACACAAGTATTAGACTTTCCTGCTGACAACTTGATGGATCTTATTTACCCTCAACGCATCTCTATTTAGATGCGAACACGACAACCATTCTATCCACTTTCCAGATCTCTCTTACATATTCCCAATTCACCTTCCTGCCTTCTATTTTCCCTCGCGAATTTGATGTCCCAGCATTTTAATCCTGACGTGGATAGATTTTGTTTAACCAGCAGTACAATCGGAACTGACCGAATGACGCATGTTTGCCTACTTGGAATATAGGGGATGAGATTTTTGGGGTTGTGATCTCAGAATCACATTTAATCAAATAACTTATTTAAAATTATTATATTATTATTTATATTATTTACTACCGATAATGAGGATTAATTAATAAATAGGACGAATTAATTTTTAATCATGAAAAGTATCTGTAATTAAAATTAGAAATAATCTCTGATTTAATTAATTTGAACCAAATTTGCAGTAAAAGTTAATAAGAGATGCAATAAAACAGAAGTGAAAAGATAAAATGAAGTGAAACTCGCATTAAAGTTGACGATAAAGGATTCGATCTGGGATTAAAATATTACTGGGAATCAGTGAAAAAAAAGCGGTGAAACCCGATATGGGATTTAATCTGTGGGCTTCTAAATGCTCGAGATCCCAGTCCATCTGTAACTAAACTATAGAAATAAAAGATATGAACTCAGTCGAAAAGAAAGAAAGAAGAATATTGAAACGAAGGTTCGTCGTCGCGCGATACCAACTTATTCTGCCTCGTTTGGTTTTCAAGTTTTCGGTTCACGATCGATCGATCCATCGAACTCGAACGATTAAGGCTCTCTCGTTACCTTCTAATCCCAATGCAATCGGACCGTTCTTCAATATCAAAATAGTTCCAATTTTTTTTGTGTGTTCTTTTTAAAGAAAAGAGATATAAAAGATATACAAGTTTTTATAATTCAAAAATTAAAAATTCTGAATTATTTTCCATAATTTTGAAATCCCTTAAGGGCATGTAATACTTTACCATAAGAGTAATTTAGTTTACCCAATTATACATTCATAATAATAAATATTTTTAGCTAATAAGAGTCAACAAACCTTCGTGTACATGAGAGGAAGGTTTATTGATTCTTATTCGCTGCAAATATTTATTATTATGAATGTATAATTGGGTAAACTAAATTGCTCTTATGGTAAATTATCACATGCCCTTAAAACATTTTAAAATCCTTTAAATGTGAAATTGTTTTAAATTAAGCAGAAAAAAAACATTAAAGATTTTAACGATTATCAAAAGAGTTTAAGGAATTTTAATTGATTTCAAGGAATTTCAATCGAGAGTTTTTTATTATTTGCCATAAGAACTTACCATTGTGCGAACTAGGATCCCGTGGTTTACAGTCTAACGCTAATGCCCTCTCCGCTTCACTTCTCTCGTCCTTCAGCCTGCAACAAAGGGTTGAAAAAGACAAGACATTAATACAGAGAAGTTAAATTTGCCGAGCGAATGTGGTTTCGCTCAAGGTACTAATTAAATAATTATTCTATCGACTGAGACCCGCAAATCGTGTAGGTTGATAAGTAACGGTTTCCGCGACGATTCATTTGTTCCTCTCGCTATTATTATGCGCATCATTCTTGACTGTTTCTTTGTTCAGCCAAGGCGTCGATTGAAATATCAAATGACTCAGGTTCAATAAAAACAGCCTAGAATTGCTACGTCTCCATTGTCGGCTTTGATAAAAAACAATTTTGGTGAAAGCTTGCATTTGATCAGCAATTTCTAGGCACAGCACGTAGACATTTTATGTGTCAATAATATATGGTCTTCAGAAATATTAATTGTTGAACCTAAGGTGTTTAATAATATAGGAAGAATTGCCATAAGAAAATTTGTAGATTTGCATTATACCTTGCACATAAATAGAAATTGTCTCTGGATACATTTTAAAGTATTTAGTGTATTTAGTATATTCTTAATCTTATTTATATTCTTATTTATATTCTTATTCTTTCATTGTAGGCGAAATATAATCCTTCACTTCTGTAAAATGAGGACAAGTGCCTAAGGTAAAGTAGAATGAGAAAACGAGAATATAAAAGAATGCCATCGTCTCAATTACAATTCTCAAAGAAACTTAGCTACTTGTCATGTAAAACGTTTCTTTCTTTCGCAAGCTCATGATTTGTGACTAGACTAGGACTGCCCCGACGCAATTAATTTTTTTTTCTAAAGAAGCAATTGGCATTTGCACCTAGATTCGTCAAGGATACCAGAGTCTACACAACATCTTATTCTAAACATCTCATTTTATTTAAAATAAGGATTTGTCCTTGGAAAAAAAAAATAAATAAAACAGATAAATGTCAGAAGCGAAGTAGTGATTCCGAATAGCGTTACGTCCCGGGATAATGGGACGTGACATGTTGCGGTGGCCATTTTCCCCGAGGAGAGGAAACGAGAGAAGTACAGAAGAGGTGGAAGCTTCCATTCTCTTTAACGCGACCGTAACTTATCGCTCGTAGACACTGTATTTCTCTCTGGCTCTTTGAAAGCATTTTCTCATTAAAAAATTAAAGCGCGAGAAGGGAAAAGAGGGAGAGAGAGGGTGGGTGACTGAATAAGGGGTGGGAGAACGTGGTGCGACGCGGAATGGTTACGAAAGTCGAGAGGGGGAAATGAGAGACCACGGTAAGTGCTCTGTGGCTCCCAGATGCGCCCAATATTATGTTTAATGATATTAACTTCTTACTTAATGGTCCGCGGTTCGATTCGAGGTGCGAAGAGCCCTAACCCACCACAAAAAGTGTAAAAAAGTATACCCACGAGAATAATCTGCGAATAAAAGGGAAGGAGAGTCACAAAGTAAGAGGCGCAGGAAGGGACTCGGATGAAATTCTAATCACCTCTGAAGGATTCTTTCTCTTTTTTAATTTGAGTCCTTCGCCTTCTTTTTGATAACTCTCTTGTTGCCACGAGCGATGACCTCGAATTTTGCGAGATAAACTTACGCGTGAAACTCTCTCAGTGGGGTGGGGGGAGAATCGGTTCTCCTGTTTTGCCTTAGGGTGTCCTGTCCTGCCTCAGGGTGTAGGGGGGTTATTCACCATTTCTCTCCCCTAGAGTAAACCACGAACCACGAGTCTGCGTGCTACCGCAACATCAAGACAAAAATCTTAACGATTCCAGCTTAAAAGTTCGTCGATGTTGAAAAAGCTCCCTTCTTTATGGAATAGAGCGAGATATGGGATTAAAAGTTTTGCCTCGGCTCGTCATGTTCTTGCTTTTCATTTAATCTTGGACTCTTTCAGAAATACAAGCACGTTTTTGATGTAAAAAGTAAACGTAATCTCTTGAAGGGTTTCTTAAGGGCTGTGCACGATATCAGATTTTAAATTCTTTTCAATGTCTCGAATTTTCCAAAATCCAAGCATGAAATCACAAAACGAAAAACGTGAATTTTTATACTCGAAATTACGGTAATAGAGACATCAAAGAGAACTAACAGGAACTAATTTGCTAAGCTTCAGAAGTCAGCCACGAGCAAATGGAGGTGATTAGGATATGATGGAAGTACTTAGACAATTTCTCTGAAGTCGGGTCCCAATCGCGAGAGTATCGTACGTCAGATTGTCGCGACAACTTCATTTTGGAGCGATAATTAAATTTTAATTGGTAATACGAGTCGATTAAGGCCACCGATGAATATCTTGGTCCGTCCCTATGTTTCTCTTTCCCAACCTTCCTGTGCACCCAACCCTCCACCTTTTGCTCCTCCGCCTCCTCTTTCTCTCTCGTCCTGCTCTTCGATGCTCTCTTTGCTCTCATGGCGGGCCCTACAACTACAAGGCTCTCGAAGAGAAGAGAATCGGTTCGCTTAGACGTCGCGGCGCTGCAATAACCGGCAACGAACCGGAGGTTATTAAATTTGTAATTAGTTGAATATTACGCCGAGCGTCGCGGCGCTCGCGCTAACCACGTTCGTGAGAAACATACATGCGTACCTATTTGCGTATGTATGAACCCCCCCCCCAACCCTTTATATATGTATATATATATATATATATATAGATATGAGGAGTAAGACTACATGGTGTTAATACGTTACGGGTTTCATTACCTGTACGCCTTCTCCGCATGAGTCTCGGCTCAACACGCGAATAATTAGTGACTCCAGCTACGTGCTGCACGTCTCGATAGAGAGCCTATACCTATTCGCGATATGGCAATTGCCGCGAGTCGAAGCCAAGAGAGTAATGAGATCTACCTGGGGATAAATGAGCACTCCAAACCTGGATGAACCTCGCCTACATTAACTTCAGCTTTTTTTTTTTTTTTTTTGTAATAAGTATATAATTGCTCCCTTTGATTTACACAATTTAAATGTTTTCAAGTTCTGACGTAATATATTAATTAAAAAGACATTCAATTTTTCAATTTTAATGACATTTGCCTGACTGTTTCTTGTAATCCCTTTAAATTCCTGGAAACATTATAAAATCCTTTAAAATAATTGAAAAGCTTTGAAATCTTTTGAAATAGCGTTCGGTCATTATCAGACTAATTTGAGTAAATCTACATAAACAATAAACAAGTCAAGTTTATTTTTTTAGCTGTTTTTGGTTTGGCATTTAATTTTGTTTCGATAATGGGAGGCTCTGGAGGGAGCACCCACTCAGAGAGGAAACGAGCACTCGAACCACGGGAGTTCATTAAAAGGCGGAATAATGTTTGAAAAGGTTCGATTGTCGAAGATCTTTGCCTTCGATTTTTCTTCTCCTACATGGTGATTATCGCACGGACCCATATAATACTCTCTCCCTTTACAAAATAACACTTTATTCTTTCGGTGATTACGTCTCTTTTATTCTTATTGGGATCATGAAAGATTGCAAATACATATCTGCATTACAAAACTTTCAAGTAGAGGAATACACGCTATTAAAGTCTTTGCACGGAAAGAGACTTTTTAATAAACAAAGTGATAAAACTGATTTCAAATTTAATGAAGAATTTTAGGAGTGCATAGCTGTCCGAATATAAATGTTAAGAGTATATTAAACTACTGTTATGAAGTTTAATATGAATAATTTTTATAAAACTAAAAATTCCCTTTGTCTACTGGAATCCTCGAAACGATTTCCGTCAGATTCCCAACGAGTTCTCCTGCTGATCATACAATAGAGTAAACCCCTGGAAATCAAAAGCATCGTCGGCATAGCGTATATTGATAATGACGACAACAATTGTAATTTTGCTGGAACAAAGGCCCCCGTACAGTAAAGGTATTCTGCCGCCGATCGTCGACCGCACGGCAGCTTTTCCAATAAGCGATGTATATATATACCCTGGTACAGATGCAAGGGTTCACATGATGTGTAAAGTACGCGTACACATATCAGACATTGAAAAAAAATCTGTCGCTATAACACGAGTATTATGTATACATTGTACGTTCGGTAAATATCGCCTACTAAATAAACCTATAAGCATTTTTTTCACTGCAAAAGAATGTTTTCACTGTTTTATAATTTTAAAAAGTTTGAATATCCTTTTATTAGAGGAGAATCGAAATTTTTCATTTTACTCGGAACAGGAAAACAAATATTATATAAACTAGAAATGTGAGTAACACAACTACCCGTTGAGAATTTGTACCATTATACCCTTAATTAAAAAAGATCGTTCAAATCGATTCAGAAATTGCTTCTAAATATTAATTTGGAGAGGTCCAGAACCCTATCAGGGCCCCATAAAAACTTTTACACGAGTAAAGGTTTAAATTTTCTTCTTAAACACTTATTTTCGCGAATTTGTGCAGACAAAACGATTGATTTGTCGAGTTGGTGTGAAATTGTGGCTGTGAAAAGTCGAAATAACGAACGACCAGCAGGACAAGAGGGTTTTCGTAACGTGATCCCAAGGACGACAAGAACGACGACTACTGGTGCTACTACTTCAAGCAACACTCCTGTTGAAAATTCCACCCTCGAGTCGCTGACATTCGAGGCAAAAGGGGTTGTTTCTCGCGTATAACGAGTCGCCGAGAGGACTCGATCCTTCAGGATCTCTCCTCTTCCTTTGCCCGATGAACAAGAGTTCCGCACCCGTTTGCCAAGTGCTAGTCGGCATTATGCGAATAATTAGGAGGCGTCCGGGGACGAGCGACTATCCGGTTACCACGGAAAGAAGAGAACCACACGGATCTTTTAATCCAGATGAGTTCATTGTCGAGAGGAAAGCCAAGATGAGAAAAGACGCTGTTGAAAGCATCAGACTTCTTTGGTTTAATTCTCAGTCATCTGAGATGGACTACTTCAAGATGGAATATTTCAAAAACTGTTATACGCCATCAGCTTTGTAATAAGGACAATAAACGTAAGGATAATAAATGTATTTACTGTGTAAAATTCACTTCACATCAATCAATTTAACTAACAGAAAATATGTTCAGAAACAATATTGTCTGCCTAGCTGTCTAGGCTGGGAAAGGGTCCTGGCGATTGATTATTGACGAAATCGAATTAGAGGCAAAGGCGAGTGATCTGGCTGAGCACAAAGGTTCTAACCGATTCCCGCGAGATCCTTGGAAATATCATCCGACATATCGCGAGCCCGACACATTTATCAAATCGACGCGTGCGGTGCTTCAAGGGGCAGGGAGAGGATTCAATCAGCGAATGCCTGGCATTCCTCGGACATCGCTAAGGCGAATCGAATAAGACGCTTGACTCGCGAATTAATTCCCAATTCCTCGATCCCAAACCCATCTCCTTTTCCAGCTTCCATCTTCTCCAACATCGAACATGAAACGAACATTGATTACTTAATTAAATTCGTAACTTTTCGATTGTAAACATCTATGCTCATCCGATTGAGAGAAGTTAATGATTTTGTTATCCGAAAGGAAAATCTCTAAGTTCGAAATCTCGTTCGAAATTTAATGGACGTAGCGAAAGGAGAAACTTTGTCCAGCCTCTCTTCTTATTGAAAAGTTCTAACAAATGTTCCAGGATTCAGGAAGCTTTCACAGGATCAGAATGTACCCTCTCCATTTGATATTTTCCCCTTCTGTGCATGTGACCCCAACAGATTTGAGATATGAAACGAACGACTCGGTAGAACATTCGCGGGAGGAGGACGCGAAATTAATCTCAATCGTCGCTCACCTCGGATCATTTATCACGACTCGTTATGGAAGGCACGACGAGAGCAGCCTTCTCGAATTTATATGAAGTTAGTAACGGTAGTCTGTGTACGATTGTGTCGTGACTGCTGCCAAGGTCTATTAGTCAAGAAAGTGGAGGAGTTCTGGAGTAAGGGAGAAGGAAAGAGAGATGAAGAAGAGTAGACCATCTCCAGGGAGCCAGAGACGCAGCAGCAATACCACTTGGGTTTACCTTCTTGCCTGCAGGTGGTCTTTGTTGCATTCTACAATTACCAGAGCTACCAGCTCTACTAATCTGTTTAAACTCGACGATTGTCCTGTCACCACTCTGAATTTCTTTGGCCCCTTCACGCTTCAACAAATTAGCAAATATTTGCCCTTCACTGGCCATGTTGTACCAACATTCAATAGTTATTTTAAATTCCCATCTGTCAGTTTTCTTCTCTGGAAATTGATCTAATCAGAGATCATCTAACAATGATCTAATATAAACTAGTAGTAATTCCTTCCAGGGCTGAGAAAAGAAATGGGAGATGTAAAAACTAAATCTGACATTAAGGAGAGATTAATGTTTAGTAACTTAGCATTATGAAGATCCGAAACTCACTGAATGGAATTAAGAAAGGGAATGAGTAGAGAGAGATGGTAATGAGACAAATCACAGGAGATCTTCCCTTAACCTTTCCGCTTTCTTCTGATAATTTCTTCTTTCTACTTCCTTGTGATAATTTTGATGAATCAATAAGCAACATCCAAGTCGAGGTACCAGCGAGCCAACTCCAAGGAAACTCCACCCCTGACTTCTGCTGCCTCCTCTCCGCCTCCAGAAAACAAGCGAACCAGCTAATTATGTATCCCCTGCGGGACCCCCGCAGACAGGAAATGAGACTCCCTAAGAGTTCTAGGCGTGCCATATATACTGGTGAAAATACTTAGGATACACAGTCGGATTAATCTTGCGAAGATACGAGCCCTGAGATAACCTGAGTTTATGTCCAAGAAGGACAGCGGTTTAATTAGACGACGAAGATTCGCCTAGAAATGTTGATTGAACGAAATTGTTTTCCACGGGGACGAATGGAATCAAGAAATCAGACTCCCCGGATCCAAGCTGCAAGGAGACAATGCTGATTAGGCAGCGAGATAACGGTCCGTTTAAGCAAACGACTCGAATAGTAGTGTTCTAATCTCGATGTAGTCAAACATTCATACGCTTAAAGGGTATTTATCTCTATGGGGTAGATGTTTAGGGGATCATGTTTTGTGTCTTTTCAAAGCCAAAGGTCCTCTAAGGTGAGAAAATAGCCTTGCAGATTTTACTAGCAGATATCAAGGGGTTGACAACTCAAACGATCAGTTGTATACCTTATAGTTCTGACTTCAAGATATTTCATATCACATATCCTCAAAATATTATTTAGATCCCTTGAAATCCTCCCTAAAATCTCGCATACATTATTATTTCAAACCCGCCCTTTAAATTTGAATCAGCGAAATTCCGCTGCTTCAGAGTAAGACAGTGATTGATTTTTGAATGACTTAAGTCATAAAAAACACAAAAATTTTTACTTTTACCTATAAAAAAAACCCTCCCTTAAAAAAGTGCAAAATTTCAACTGGAGCGCCCGGTTGACTCATGTGGCGCGCAGGGTGGTAGTAAAGTAGTAACGTAAAGTTAGCGCTTTGCAGATATATCTATATCTGTATACATGCCGGTTGACGGTAAAGGGAGATACCAGCAGGGTCGCCTAGAAAGGGTTTGAATTATGAAACACGTACGAAATGGCGTGGATGCAGAGTTCTCGGAGTGCAGACATAAGGCCAGTGATATTGCACGAGATAATAATAGATCGCGGGGGTGGGCAAGTGGGGTAGTAATATGAGCAAGGGTATATCTTCCCCCTTGCCCTTATTTTATCCCTATCCGAATAAACGAAAGAAGCCGCTGCCGCCCTTCAACTCGAAGAGTGGAAAAGCATTTTTCAATTCAGCGAAACTTTACGATAGGCATCTTCCCTAAGCGCAATGCGGCCGAAGAAACATTTGTACATAAATCTGAAAATTATGACCTCCCCTCCTGACCTCTCCCCCGTCCTCAAATCTCCCTTGAAACCCCCGTTCCAGAACGGGCACGGCATATGCCTGCCAACGCGTAGCGGAAAGATAACCGAAGCGACCCCTCCACACCCACACAAGGGGACAATTTAACACACCCATATATGGAAGTCAGACCACTGGTTGCAATACTCGTGGTCGCGCATTCGCTTAAAAAAATTCTTGTGTGAGTGACACCAGGCGGCATGTGCGTGTTTTTCCCATCGTCTCCCCATATTCGCAATGCGAGGATAAATCAGAATCAGGCGAAAATAAAAATCACTTTCCAGCATTGTGGCGGGTCCGTCGAATGATTCGATTAAGGGCTATCGATGGTCGTTACGGGGATGCTACGAATCGCGAGGTGGGGCGGCTTATCGCGGTTGGAATGGAGTCACTTCTACGGGACTTTCAACCCTCTCGAGAGATCGACTTCATATTCCCCCGTGGATTTTTTATGCCTTTTACGACAGTATTTTGATGCGATTTTCAGATTTTTTTTTGGTTTACTTCTTTAATTCAAGGGAAAATCGAGGGGCTGTTAATTCGTGAAGATTTTTTTGTTACTCTTTCAGTTGAAGAGAATGACACACTATGAAAAATGAAAATAAAAGGAATTTCTATGTTTTTTAGCCGTTTACTGTTTTAAGAGGTATCATTCCTTTTTACTTGAATCGCTTACAATTGTAAAAACAAAAGGTGAAAGAGAAAGTGGAAGTGGAAGTGAAAAGTTACACATAATCGCTCTCCAGATTGAGAAAGAAGATACATAATCGACCCCCGGCATCCCCTTTTCAATGCAATGTTGTAACGGCGTTTCAAAAGGTTTGAGGGATATGGCACAGGTTAGATATTCAATTTTGACTATTCAATTTTCCAGAAAAATAGCACTCCGATTCCCTGTCCTCCACGTCGCCAAATATTATCGGGGAACTCGTCGATCTCCCGATCACAAAAAGGGGAGCACGAGGATGATCGTGCATTGCTAAGGAAAAGAATAAGTTCGATCAGTCAGAGGGTGGCAGTTACCGTTTCGGTTATGGCTTTCGGAAGCGTCGTCGAATCCTATTCTTGCGCAAACCCGATAAGGAGCTTTTTACGCGTGTATTTTTCCACGCATGCACGCGTAACCTTTTCTACCCAGATCTCTTCCTCCTCACGTCTTTGCTGCTTTTATTCCCCTGGAATAAAAGCAGCAAAATCGCGAAATCCCATCTGGTGGATGTTCGTATTCTTCCTCTAAAATTTTTACCATCCCGTACATTTTTTTTTCATGAAATTCATAAATTAAATACCATTCCGCTTGATTTTCATGATATCTACGCTTTCATTATCGCACCAAGTCAGCTCTGATCGTAAAATTGTAGCTCAACCCAGTGAGCATATTTTTCTTCGATCTACACTCAGGAGTAGTTGCTTGAAAGTGGAGTTATGAGGAGAGGTGACCGAGAAGGGAGTTCGCGAGTTTATTTGCGTTTTGCCTGGCGGCTGAGCATCGAGGCGTTCGAGAATAGCAAACCGGGGGTGAGATCGAACGGACCGAAACTTATCGCTCAACCCAGAACGCAATCCCCACATCTCCATCCTGGTTGGATCGCGAGCCCCGGGGCCAAGAAGTGAAAAGGGGTAAATCGGAATGGAATTATTTATATGCGTCCATGGTGAAGTTTTCCAATCGATAACACTGAATTCTTCCAAGTTCGAGGAATGCAAGTGGAAACCGCAAGCTCAGTCAAGTAGAAAATACAATATGTTTAAACTAAACTTCGCCGGAAGAAATTTCAAGTTTTATATCTTTATCATTTGATCTAAAATTCTATTCCAAGTTAAATTAGTTGCGAAATAATGTAGATATAATGAATTCGAGACACATAGAGCTTTATTTCGATATATAATATTATGAACCCTTCGCTCATCATACCGTCTACGTTCTCATCAACCTTCGGTTAGCATCTAACCCTTCTCCCTTTCTCAATTTGAGAAGGGGCGGATAGGATCGCGAGAGTATATTAAACGACACTCGGAATTACAAATAACAAATTGCAATTTGATTCTCCCGCCGGCTTTCACACGGGGCGTCCCGTGCCGAGGGCGTAATTTATCATTAGAGTCGACAATTTGGTGACAAGCTCCATTCCGTTTTGAGTGGAGGAAGGGAAATGCCGAGTAGGAATTCAACCCTCCGGCACTCGCGTTTATACGGAAAGCGATTACGGAGGGACGCTGTCCACTCTCGATTCCAAATCCACTTCTGCCGGGATGGACAGATGGAAAGAGGCTCCATTGACAGCTAAACTTCGCTTGACCCAATTAATTCGAAGGCGATAACTGAATTAACAGAATAAGCAACTCTGCAGGCTTGAATCACTTCTTTTGAGTTAAAAGGATTTTAAGAATTCTAAAATCCTATGATTTGAAATTTTTCAGAATCCGCTGAATCTTCTTAGCAAAAGGAGTGCAAAAACAAGAAATAATTCGCGCGCAGAGCGCGTGGATCACGCAGTTCCCACTGGCTCTAAAATTTTGATTAAAATGTTTTTTAAATGAGCCAAGCTCAGAGAAGTTCTTGCTCCTGATCCTTGAAAATGAGAATGAGTACGGATTTCGGATATGAAATCCGCATTGAAATTACCGAGAAGGAAACGTGCCTTGGTCTCACACGGGATCACGTATTCGGAGTCCCAAATAAACAGTGTGAGGGTGAGGCAAAGGGGGGACGTATGGCTAAAGGCGCATCCCCTGAGTCGTATCGATCGTTGACTTTAAAATTCAAAGAGACCGACAATAGCTTCCCTTTCCGCCCGGCCGCTGTACTACAATATCATATTCCGTTCCTTTCGTTTCATTGTCTGGTAAAGCCTGCGCTAATAATAAAAGATTGCTACCCTGGAAGCAATGTCAAAAGAGAGATAGAGAAAGATAGAAAGCAAGTGGGAGAAAACGAGAGAGGTGGAAGAAGCAAGTTAAGGATGAGGCGGGGGTGGTTGGAAAAGAGCCTTCCCAACTTCGGTACTACATCATCCCGATAGCGTTCCATAATACTCCGCTGAAAAGTTACGGATTCTGCCTGAATTTAATATTTCAGGCACGAACTTGCCGATCTCCTTCCTGCTATTTCGACTCTCATTGACTCTTCAGAACTATTAATTTCGATTACTGAGGAAAAGCAACCAAGTTCAAACACCGTCTTCAGGTGCTAGCACTCAACAGAATTTGAAGACCTTAATATATTACAGTTTCTTTGGATAGTATGGAGTGTAATACATTTTTTAAAAATGTTATTTTAAGTATAATAATAATAATAATAATAATAATTATTATTATTATTATTATTATTATTATTTCCTATTAATTCAGAACGAAAAGAGAGAGATAAAGCAGCATGCTTCCCTTCAACTCAGTTTCTTCATTCTGCACGTCATCCAAACAAAATTGAGTTTCTCAATTTTTATCCCTTTAAGAAGGGATAAAAAATCGTACACAAGATGATTGCGAAGAAACGACTCAGGCGAAGCTGCCATGCTAATATTGGATACCATATTAAGCAAGATTATAAATCTTGGAAAAGTGACATGCGAGTAACAGTTTTTCAAATACATAGAGAAGAAGTTCAAATATATCGTGAATCATTAATATATTAAGAATATTCACCCCTCTGTATAGATTTCATGCCCCAAGAATCACCAGAAATTACCTGGGGGCTTCTTCTATTGACTCTTTTGGTGCTACTGTCGTCGTACATATTTCAGGGGAACGCTTCGTTCTAATCAGGTTTGACAAAAGGGAGGTCGAAGTAAGCGCATAAGCAGCGAGATAAGCGAGCCAAGAACAAATTCAAAGAGAAAGCTTATTCGATTCGACTCGAGATCCTTAAATCTTTAAATTCGAATCTGATACTTCTTCCTCTTGCACTTACTCTTCTTGCATTTTCCCTATTGGGGCGAATAAAAGAGAATTTTTTTTTAAATTTCCATTTGTCATTTTCATTATTTTCATATATTTGATATAATCAATTTAAAAGTAAATCCTTTGGATCAACTGATTAAATTTCATCCCGCGCAAATTAAAAATACCTTCGAGCGAAAGAAATCAATTTTTGTCACATTGAACAGCCACGTAACCCTACCTCGATTTTTTCAATGTAATGTTCTGAACTTTCGTATTCACTTACCCTCCTCTTACTCGATTTACATGTACAAATAGCGTTTATGTGTATTTTCTCTCCACTCTTCACTCTCCTTTACCTATATGAGGGATATGGCACACCTGAACCAAAATTAAACGTTTAGAGGGATACGAAATGAAATATTTAGCGATCCGAGGGTTGGTTGCCTCCCGAGGGTCGACAAGTATCCACATCCCTACGTGCTTTGTCGGCGAAAGTCCGAAGTCGAAGAGTTGGGGGTCGTCACCACGTGCCCCGATACACGTTGCATTATGATGTCGAATGCAGAGTGGCTTTCAGTCGATGGCTTTTATTTCGTTTCATCCCTTTTGCATTCCACTTTACCCTCAAATTTATAGATTTTGTAACGAAACACTTGACAAATTCCTTAAAATTTCAGGACAATCTCTAAAATCCCTTAAAATTCATCAAAATCCTTTAAAACAGGTATTTTTAGAGTATATAATGACTTATTTTTCCAAAATTGAATGTGCTTTAGTAAGAATTATGAAATATATTATTAGAGTAAAAAAGAGTTGGAAAAGTCAATGTTTGGAAATGAATGCCAAAAATATCAACATTAATTTTAGAGTTATATATTCTTTGTGGAAGAGTGTCCTGAAATTTGGAAAGTACACATCAACCTGTACGATGGCATCCATCCTAGTATGACCGAGCCAAGCTTTGCTTAATTTCGGTCATCGAACGAGTAGCCTTAAACCATTACATGTATCCAAGCGGATACAAAGAAACTACAGTGTTTTGTATTAAGTTATAATACTCATAAAGAATATTAATTTGAAAACTATTTTTCCATTTATTAATAAAATTACTCAAGTGAAATAAAAATTTGATATTTAGAAGATACTATAATTTCAGGACTTAAAAATTTTATTCAATTTACCTGATCCCCTGTAAGAAGCTTGGAAAATATATTACCCGTCAAAAAAGAAATTTTCAATTCAACCCTACAATTTGAGTTATCTTACTTGACGAAATGGTTCCTCCCTCACATTTTTCTTAACCGATAATGATCAGGTGACTCGCAACAATTCCTCCATAGCATTAACCATACGTAGAAGCGATATACATAGCGAAAACTTCATCAATAGTAACTTCCATTGAAAAAAATTGTTAGATATAAAATAAATGGAACGCTTTGGTTTTCGGATGAGCGATTTATCGGGCGGGGGCGATTAGAAAAGTGCCAGTCACTCGTTCTGCGATTGAGATCGTGAAGGTTTGCGGGAGCGCGAGTATTTCTTCCTGAGATTAGATGGATCGGTCGAGTGTTTCTGCAAAGGGTGCAAGAGGTCGCTGAATAGGTCGAATTGAAACGTCGACCCTCTGAATGGCGGCTTGAAAGAAACACATTAGCGCAATGTGAAGGGTTACTTAAAAATAAATTTAATACCAAAGAACCCCGCTGCCTGTAACTACTTATATGTATTATGCACGTTGGCTATCCCTGAGTACGCGCCTACGCGTCAAGCCGTTCGATCAGTGCCTGAATGCACAAGTGACGTGCACATACATCGCGTCAGACGATTGATAGACACAAGCTGTACGAGAGATACAAATTATGATGTTGTGCGTGATATTCTGAAAGAATAGAGAATTCCACTCAAGACCACTCGAGCCCGAAAATTCTTCCCTCTTTATATCTACTGTACGAATTTTCCGGAATTTTTAAAAGTTTTTAACGAGATTTCATAGGATTTTGAGTAATTTTCAGGAATATCAAGTGATTTTAAAAAATTCCATTGAAAATAAAAAAAAATAGGAATCATCATGCGGTAGAGTGCGTGTTCGGTTACGTAAGATAAAAAATGATAACACATATTCATTATATTTTTCCCAGCGTGGAAAATTGTGGAGGAGTGTTGTTTATTTTTGTTGGTGAGGCATCTTGGGAAACGACATCACTCGCGGGTAACTTCTTTCGGTATCGGAATGCAAGAAAGAAAAATGTCGACATAATTTCTTTCCGCGCCCCAGGAAGAAGCGCGCGGCTTATCTTTATTTAGTGCAACCACACGTTCTCGCCGGGGAGTACCTTAAAAACTTTGTCTAATAAAACGTCGAGCCATTTGTCAAAGAGCGTATCAGCCATCGCGTCCCACTCCACCCCTCGTTACAAAGTATGTAAAACACATCCACGCGGGCGTCTCGACCGAAACACTGTGCGGATGATGGGCGACATCTAAAATAATAAAAGCTGCCTCCGTCATTTGTCAACGCTTCCTCAAGACGCGAAGACTCTCTGCCACCTCGTAATTTCGCGATGTGGCAGCTGTGGCTCCAACCGATTGTAACCGACTCCTCGTGCTCTCCGAACCAACTCCCTCATCCGCTTGGGATCTTTTCCTACTTTAATTTTAACAACAGAATCACCCTCCGAAAGAAAAATGCATCAAATATACTTCCATGGCAGATTAGCCATATGAAAGAGAATACAAGAAACGAGGGAGGATTTCACAGTTTTAATACTCTTTTATATAACAAAAATGGAAGGTTGCCAATTTTATCGAATGTTAATATATTAATTAGTGAATTTAAAATTGACTTTTAGAATATTAGATTCAATTTTTCAATTTCTCTGCATGTACAGATAAATCATGCATTAAAAAAAGGCATAAAAGCAATACTTTTGAGATTATTGCACATTTACAAGTTGTTTGAGCCAGCATCTCCGGTTATTGGAATTTAGGATCGGTTCCAGGGAGAGATATTTTTCGTGAGCAGCCGAAGGTGGTGAAATAAGGAAAGAAGAGTATTTATGCGAGCGGCCTAAAAGGCAGTGTAATCCCGAGTCGGAACAGCGCGTCAGACGTTAATAAAATAATATATCCAGGGCCATCCGGGACACGGACCACGGCGAGTGGTCATAATATAGTAAAACAAATGTGCCAGACGACTTTTATGAAATGATCGAGGCGCCCGGTATAACCCTTTGGTGTAGTTAAAATAAAATCCTAACCCTTCGGAAAGGGCGAGATGGAAGCGGCGTCCAGCAGTGGGATAAAACGTTAAATACGACCGCTGAACACCGGGGGCCGCCAATAAAATTGTCGTAAACTATTCGCCGAAATAACGCACCTGCTTGGATGCTCCACTCTTGCATGCACACTGCATATCGCCTCGGTCCTCGGCTTCCACGATCAGTGTAAAGTCCTTCCACACGGTGCATGTCCTTGCGAGATTCGATAACAAAAACCTTTCCGCGGTTTAACCATATACCCACTTTAAAGCGACCCATATCCTTTATCTCTATTCATGCGAGCTTTTCATTATTTTTTACATTCAATACTGAACTACTGAAACTGTTATAAAACAAAATAACTACTCTCGCTTCTTTAAAGATATACAGATTTTTCCCGCCAAAAAACGTGAGATATGAGAAATATTTCAAAGAAAAATTACTGTCGAAAACATGATTGGTTTTTTAAATTTGTAAATTAAGAACATATAACACAAAGTACCAGCTTTTTTTCAACACATAAGTCAGTCATTTATAATAAAATTGTTTGTCAAAACAATTACTAGATGTTTTTATAAAGTTGACTTTAGTTATAATACCTGGAACTCGTTCCGGAAATAGGCTCATGGCCGGAAGCGCAGACCTCGTTAAGGAAAACAACCGTTAATTGAATGGCAGTCGAAACACAGTGGTGCCATTAAATAAACGGACTGACGAACCTACACGAGGGCCGCCTCGATTTCACTGGCACTTTTGGTAATGAACTAATATTTGCAGTGTCCATACACGGCGCCTCCCTTGTGGGAATGCGTGTGCGTGTGCTAGTCTCTCGCAGGACGGTTTCAGGTGGATAGGTAGGTAGGTAGGTAGGTGCGTACACAATCGGTCGCGTGTTATCAGCGACCCTTTGGCAAATACGCATTTACCCTCCGGGGTCAGCTTCCCTGATCTCGGCCCCATATGCAACGCGAACTGCTACAATATAATATGTATACAGATCAAATAGCAGAGTTCACCTCTCTTTTCTCTGAGAGTTGGAAGGAGTGTTAGAACGGGGCATTTCGACTTTTCCTGCTGATGACAGGAAACTCGAGAGAAGAACGACTTTTAGTGACAAACGATCCAAGGTGGAAGAGGGGATCGGTCACTCGACAAGAATAATCGTTTTCCAATTGAAATCCAATAGCAACTCTCGAGCGGGAGTTCATCTCATCCCCCCACGAAAATTCGTCTATCGATCACAATTCTAAAATGTTTTTGACGTCGACAACACCTCGGATCGGTCGTTTATACGCAAGACGAGTAGCAAAGACACCCTTGGTTACTTGGAGGGCCCTGTCGTACGATTTCGTAAGAGGAAATTTCAAAGAATTTAAATAATACCCTGGTCTGTTTTTAAACTTGAGTTGCAAATATCCCAGGAAACGTCCGACGCACACGCGCATTACGCACCGTCAGTCACCATAAATTGCGGTCGCTAGAGGGAATCTACAATTCTAAAGCTTTCCATAAAGCACTCTGCAAAATGCTAGGACTGCACTTTTCGAGTACCACGCCACACCAAACCCTCCATACGTCCTCACCAACGGCATCGTACTTCGGGTTCTCCTGTTGAAATATGTAAAATCGTGTAACCTCTTCAATTTACATAGCCCATACATCGGCCGCTCCGCTGATGCCGCGGCTAATGAAAAGTGCCATCAATTGTGACCAGCCGACAATGAATTAATTGATGATTCTGAAATAGGAAATTTAAGTCAATATTGCAAATATTTTTTCCCTAACTTCTTTGATTTGTGGCCACCCTATAAATAAATTTTCAGAAAGAGGATTTTGAATCTAGATTTCAAAGCCATCGTCACGGAAATGAAAAAAATTAATGACTTAAGCACCAACATCCGCTTCTTATCTAAACAGTTGGCACAAGCTAGTATTGCTGCATCTAAGAAAAATAGCACCAATGAAAATCATACGGTTGCTGTAATATTATGGACAAAGATTCACGATCTATAGGCGGGGTATATAAATCCAACTTCCTATAATACCAAGGAACAGCGTTTATAATCTCCTGCGGATCTAGTGAGAAGTTTATCAAACCGGTCCACTCTCTTTCTCTCCTGTGGAGTCAAAATAAACCATGCGTCTGGAGCCATCTGACAAGTTGTCAGTAATTATCGAGTCTGCATATTCAGCGTGGGAAAGGTGGTTGCTTTGATTTCTAAATCAACCTTTCAAAAACTCAAAATTTTCCAAGGAAACAGTATCATAAAAAAAATGAGGAAAAAGAAACTTTGGACTAGAGTATTTCCTATAAATTCTTGTGCACAAAAAAATGCATAAAAGTTCAAAAGTTCAAGTGTACTGAATGGACTGAATTTTTTCAGTGTTGTTCCACCCTTTCTCCTCCCCACACGACATACAACGACAAACTACTGGTATTTCGTAGCAGCGCTGAACAAACAAGAAGCGATAAAAGTATCGGGATAGTACATCTGGAAGTGGGGACCATCAGTCACGCCGCATCTGCAAAGCTCTCTCTTCCACTGACTCTCTCTCTTTTTATGTTTTATCCGCACTCTTTGCTCCTGAATGAGAGTTAATACATTTCCACATCACCCCACTTGCTACGCCTACGATTTGTACTCAAGAGAGACAGAAAGAAAGCTAAAAACCATTTGTCATCACTAATGTAAATTTGCTCCCGCCTGCGTAAGCCTCACCCTTCCAATGTGGTACAAGCAACAAAATTTTCAATCCAAAGCGAGGAAGGGAAACGAGAAGAAAAAGGTGAATTTACTTTTAGTGGTTTCTCGCGTTTATATATATTAACGACGTAAGTAATAAAGACACACTTGTGAAAACTTTACAAGGAAACTGCGTCATCGTTAGCAAGATAAACAAAGAATCAGTAGGGAAACGAGTAAGAAGACATTGGTAGTTCAGGCAGTAGATAAATAAAATTCTTTAGAGAAGCGAGTTTTTTTTTATATAGATCTGGGGCTGATTCAGATGTTTAACATAGAAGCTAAGATCAAATACGGATTAGATTCCTCGTTTTTTAATGTACAAAAAAATTGTTAACCAGTTGATTGCCTAGTTTCTGTATTTAGAAAACCGGAGTAGATGAAACTGTTTGGATCAGATACAAATTTGAGAATGATTATGAAAATTTCGGATTGTTTCGCAGTAAATTTCAATCTGAAGCTTTCGCTAGGGAAATTCTGGAATATTTCGGATTGGTTCGGAATGAATTTCAATCCGAAACTTTCACTAGGGATAAGCCTAGAGCCTAGAGCGTCAACCTTGGATGATTGTTATAAGGATGTTTCGCTCTCGAATGGCAGAATTGACAGTTAAGTGGAGGTGATTAATCCTGAAGGATCGATCCTAATTCGTCGAGAAGAAATTGATCGTGCAGGTATTAGAGTGCGGAGGACGTGAGAGACCTCCCGACGAGTCTTAAGTACCATTCGCAAGAAAGTACGCCGGAGGTCGCGAGGAATCGCGTGTCGCGCGAGTATAAATAAGATTGCTGGCCCGTGTATATAGCGACAGGCGAGAAGACCCCAGTAATATACTGGCGTGTGCGTTGCGTCGAAGGGGGACTATTTAATAACAATATATCTTGGCCACCACAATGCTACAGTCATGTCTGCTAGCTGGATACACTGTCGACTAGCCTCCTCGCGAAAGATCCAGACGAAAAGTGAGAGAAGGCCAAATGAGAAGACGTATGTGCAGCAGAGAGAGGAGACTTAACCCACCTTACTCCTCTCTGTGATTTAGAGCTAGACATAAAGCTCTCGTAATTAAATTCTACCGAGGCAAGCGTTCGTATCTTTATCTTGTTACCTCACAAAGGTTTACACTCAAAAATCCTCGTCAGGTTTTTGAAAAGAAAAAAAAATATCAAGTAAGCAACGAGAGGGACTTTTCCCTGATTTTCAGGCTTATACCCTGACAAAAAAATTTAAAAGTACCCAGAACCTCTCTGATTTCTCTGACATGTGGTCATTTGGTCACCCTGGATATATCTATAAAGAATAATATTCGCCAAATAATGAATTTTCATTAATGAAAATGAGGAAGTCATCTATATAAGAGTTTTAGGAGTAATAATCAGGAGATAATCAAGATAAAAATAAGGATTAAAATACGCGTATCGTGTAACAGCTCGACTTTGGTAGAAATTTACATCAATACATTTCTGGAAGCTCGTTAAGGCATGGAACCGGAAAATAAGTTGGGAAAAATGAGTGTCAGGGATTATGGTTGGTCGGTGAAAATATCCAGTTATCGAAGAGAGGCGGTACTAACGAGAGAGCGAGGAAAAAAGACGTCCGGCAGATGACAATTTCACGGTACATTAGTGTCCGGTGGGTGGGGTTGTGTTTGGCCGGCGTCGAACGACTAATTATGTTTTTAATTAATCATCGTTTTGTCACCTCGCATAAGACAGCTCCTTGCTTAGATTGTGAGCGCAAGTATAGTCGTTGCCACGTCGCGTGCCCAAGTTTGCTCGGCGCCTTGTTACCAAAGTGACGTGCTCTAATAATGCACACTGGCACAACAAGGCTTTCGTCGTAGCTCGCATAATTTGCTCGTTGACTCTTCTTCCATTCCTCGTTAAAATCACCCCGCAAATCAACCGTAAACGCACACTTTTTTAGAAAATCTTATATATTTTTAAAACTTTACCTAAAAATACTTTACTTCACAAATGTAAAATAAAAGTTCTACAAACCTATGCAATATATTTTGGCAGATATCTTTTATCAATTGATACCGAAATTCAAGATGAACTATTGCCACAATTATTCCACAAATTCCATTTAAATCTATAATCTCTTTGGAAATTATGTAAAATCCTTTAAACTTGTTTAATTTCTGTTGAAATGCTTAGAAAATAATATTTCTATTATTTTGAAAAAAGCAAGAAAATGAACAATGTGCAAAGATGAAGCAGGACGTCCTGTCGTGATGGCAGAAGGCAAGTCATTGGGCTTGCACCCTGAGAGAAGTTTACGAGTCGAAAGATTTACCGTTGATGTAACAAGTGCGTTAACGCTCACCTCACGGGGCCGCCCGGGCTACCGGTCCTGGTTTTATATCACTTTTCATTAGCTACGAACATTAATCTGTCCCGCGCTATTGCCCCGCAGTCTTTGCCGATCGCCCGGTTTTAATGCGAGTGCAAAAAACGTCGGGCCCTTCATCTCAGCTCAAACTACCCCTTCCTTCCTTTATATCATCGATGCTCATCTTATTCAATCTGTGAATTTATTTACGCTTTTCGCATAAAAGAAAGTTGAATTTATTATTATTTAATTTTAAAATATCGTAAATCTACACTCTTACTTTGAATGAATTTAGAGTTACATATACATTTTTATTCCCTGGTAAAGTTATTCTACTCTGATATGATTTTACTGCAGAAATAATGATGATACCTGGTATAATTTTAAAAAAGATTGATGATATGATAATATGGTAGTAATAACAATTTTGAAGAATACCATGCAATTTTCGTGAAGGTGTTTTCAAGATCGCTTGACGTCTTTTATTTGCACCAATCAATGATCAACGATTATGACGTAAGATGAATCGCAGATAGGACCTCTGCTTCTTTGAAAGGATAATTTAATATAGAAGGATCGACTAAATATTCCAAAAGCCATTGGTGATGGTAATCGATTCGAGGAAGGTTTCGACCTTATTGGACGGGTGGCAACCTTGTCGCGCGATAAATCATCCAATGATTGTCGAAAATCTGCGTCTCGCACGCGAATCGTCCCCGGCTGCAGCCTAGACAAAACATTTTGGAATGTGCAAAAAAAGCCAGACTAATTAAGGGTGTAGTTTAGTCTGGAAAATCCAAGAACCTCTATTTCTAAGTTCATCTATTTTGCCCGTTGCATGTCCCGAAAAAACTTTGCATAATCGATCATAACAAAATAAAAATTTTAAATTCAAAGTAGACTTTTATACTTTCTCCTTTGCGTGAAGAAATTCATTATTCAAAAATGAATCGTTTCTAGTATAATTAATGCTTGGAAATTTAGTTAAGTGCTTACGTTTAGTCAACAGAGTTGAATTTTATACCACCGTGAAGTTGGCATTCCAGCAATAAAATATCCAAAAAACGATCACCAAACGATTCCATTAAAGAAAATTTGGATATTTTTATAAAGAAAGCAACGGAAGTAAGAAACAGAGAAGATCTCTTCGCTTTGCCTTCTAGGTTTTTCTTTTTCTCATTATCCTACCCCACTGACGATGGTAATTATTAGATCTCGTTGCAAGCGCTGACAAGCTGAAGCCGAGCGCTTGCTTGTTGTATTAATCATAATGTGGTGGACGTACGAGCAAGCAGCGTACATTTGCTTCACGGCTCGGGCTGGGGCGAATATAAACCTGCGTCTACACATAGGTTTTAAATGTAGCGTGTTGTGTTGGCGTGTGCGTGTCGGTGCCGACAGTTCGTTTGAACGCAATTAGCGTCGCGGCTGATAGTAGACGCGGCTTGCCGCGCTTATCAAACGGGCGATCGCCGAATGAAATTAACTGCATTTCCAGTGCCGCATGGTCGTGCAGTGCTATACTACTGACAAGCAGTGCGTATCCGCATCTCTCAACACTGAAATATATTAAACGGTCTTCTAATCCCTCTCAGCCTGTTTTTCCAACGATATTCCTTTTTCACAACGCCCTGTTAAAGAAAAGAGATGGAAATTTCGAGATATGTTGAAAAGAGATCGAATTTCTCTAGGTCTTCCAACTTCGGAATGAAATTTATTCTGCATCAATTCGAAATTTTCCGAATTATTCCCGGAATTTTTCTCAATTCCAGGACAGTAGACATTTGCGAAACGACATTCAGCGACACAAAAATAGAATCGCACCCCATTTTACGTACATTTTACTTTCCCCCGCCATTATTTCTTGCCAATCGTTTGGTACGAGATGCGTCTGACCGCGAAGTCGACCGTAAAGGATGGTGGAAGAGTCCCCTTAACGGCGTAGACGCGGATCAACTTTTATGAATATTATTTTCCACCAGCAGATGTCTTTTCCGATAAGACGTCGTTGTCGTTGACACCGCCAACATAATTAATGACGTCTCGGAACGAGGGAAGGAGAAAAAAAAAAGTTGGTGGGGGTTGGGGGGTGGGCGAAGAATCTGGAAAGGAGAGAGAGGTGAGAGGCGGCGACTACGGTCTCGAAGGGTGCTACAGATAAGAAGTAAGGGAAAAGCGGGGGTTAGGTGATGCTGTCGGGTCGAGGTCGGGGGATGAACGACAATGAGCGTGAATTATGCCAGAATGACTGGGTAATTTTAAAGCCCGGAAGCCGACATTAGCCGAGTCGCACATTGATACCAAGCATTCAGCTAAGGGAGGGACCATTAATATTAGTTACTCACAGCGCGGGTCGTAGGGTCGTCGGTTTCACGAATTGTGCTTATGTATAAGTTTTAGGACCTGGTTGCTGAAAAGAGTCTTTCATCTCCCGCTTTCAATTTATGTTTCGAAAAATAATAGCTCTGTAATAACTCAGTCCTAATAAATTCCTTCAGCAAAAGCTTCAGATTTCGTGAGAAGAGAGATCAGTTGCGATTATTCAGGGATTCGTCTGAATATCGTGTTGTCGTATAGCCAAATTTAATGAAGGTAAGGTAGTTCGGGGATTTTAATTAAATGAACTCGCGAAAACACAAACGTCATAAATAACAGGCTCGCGAATCTGCTCGGTCGACTTCGGGCGACGTGAAAGACAGCAAAGGGGGTTCGAGTGGATTAACAAGAACAAATCATCGGGATTAGAGTGGCGAAGAAACTCGAGCGAATTGAACGGGGAGAGCGAGTGAGGAACGCAGGATCGTTTCAGTTGAGGCGGGTTTCCGGTTGCTTGTAAAATCAGAAGGACAAACAATTAATAACCCCCAGGACCGACAATTAATCAGAATTTAACTCGGAGTTAAATACTGGGTTATACCTTGAGCCTGTGTGGTATAGGCTCGGGTTGGGCGCTGGGGGTGTTGTAGGGTAGGTGGTGGATCAGAGACGGGGGGCGGATAAACAAAGGTTTACATCAGTGTCAGTCGCAACAAGTCCGATTTCGTCTAGGGCTCTCCACATGAATATTCACGGTGTTCACTCGTCCATCCCTTCGCAGCCCTTTCGCTCATATCGTACGACCCACCCTTTGCCCACTGCGATCCATCGAACGGCGACCAGTCAAAGGCTGAAATCACAATACGCGTTTGTCCGGTTGACGAAGCCAACGCGGAGGTATTAAAGCAAATAGAGAAAGTGAGCGGGGACATGAGAGGCGCGGAGATATAGGTTGGCACTGGCCGAGTGGTCATTGCCATTGAATTGGAAATTACATTTTGGCCCATCAAGTGTCGACTTTCACCCCTTCAAGTTCTGGACTTTTCATTTTGCCGACTCATTTTAGCTGGGATTTACTTTACTCCACCCCATTGCGACATCTGACGATCTTAATTCTTGCTTTGGGGGTTAAACGGTGTGTTTACAGTGGTAAATATAGTCATTGTGGAAAAAAAGTGGTAACTATGTTTTTAAAAGCAACAATGACATTTAAATTGGACACGTGATATGTCAGAGAAAATTGTTCGTTATTGTTATCATGGGAAACTTGGGGGTCATATATTTGTTATTGAATATTATATGGAATTTCATGTTAAGGATACGATTAAGAAGATAATTAAAAAGATAATTAAGAGTAGCAAAGGATTTCCCGCGTTAAAAATGAGGCATTAACGGTGAACAAATTCGTCAAGAATTTTACGAAATCAAAAGAGGTATAATCTCTTTTCGTAATGAATTCAAGGCCTTCGCATCGTCAATAGGGAAAATCCGAGTGTTTTGCGGCAGTCAAATCATTTAATCCCCCAATGATGGACGGGCACGTCGCGACGATGATCTGCGTTCCGTAAAGTGACAAGTGGTTAGGATCACGGGGAACCTCGTGACCCGCGGCCCGGACGGGAGAGCAAGGGAGAGATAGAAAGCCACGGGGATGATTGTGGATGTCGCTAGCGATGGTGTTAGTCAGGAGTTTCGATGGGGTTGCCTCGCACCGTACAAATCATGTTGGAATTACTGCGTCACACTGCGGACTCAACCCGTGCACCGGAAACTCGATGCTGACGGTAATGCTGATTTATCGGAAGTCCATCGGCGATACTCCGTTTGGTGCGTGTCACGCGTACCCCGAATCCTGTATTTTGCATTTTTTGCTGATCACCCCGATTTTTTGGCTAATGGGGAATTATTAGCTCCAGGTACGACACGTTGGCACAAAACGAGCATTTAAAACGAGTATTTAAAACGAGCGAGTGAACCGTATATGAACCTCGAAATAGTCTGGCCAGGTGGCCGATTTACGGCACCATCAAAAGTTAAAGAGATACACTAGCAGCTTTCAAAAGCGGCCTACCTTTCAAGCTGTTTGGCGATGTCCTCGTATACAGCTCTGCAGTTGTCCCATATCGCCATTCCACCGGACCTTTTGGACAAAGAAAATTTTGCAAAATTTAATACAATTCAGTTGTTATTTATACATTTTTGATAGTAAAAGATGTAGAGGAGGAGAATATAAATAAATGAGTGATGAGCGAGCAAGAAGTGAATAGATTGATTAGGGTGGATTGGTAATTAACGTCCTTTGCATGAGGAGAGCAATGTAGAGGAAACGAGAGTTGATTAAGAACCTTTTCGCCATTTAGTCTCGTCTTTCGGATGTGTCTTTTGATTCGATCGTCTCGACCAGACCGTCAGCTAAAGAGAGCTTTGAAGTCGTTGATTAAAAAAATGTCAAGAACTCGCAGGACTAAGAACGGGTGTGGGTGTCATTGATCTGTGATAAGAAGTTGAGGACGATCATTAAGGATGTTTACTCGACGTTTTAAAAACGGCCTCTTCTGACTCACCCTTATAAATGGGAAAATACGACGAGATTTCTCATAAAAAAGTCTGATATTTAGATGAATCCTATCAGAAAAAAAGAAGTTGTGGTTATATTGAAAATAGATTATCGCAAACTCGAAATCTGAAGCCATGGTTTCTCTTCACCTATTGGTTAGATTTTTACTCGTTGCTTGTACATATTTTAGAATTGAGATTAGAGCTGCCAACTGACATTAATAAATGGAACAAATCCCTCTAATCTAAAATTAGATTAAAATCTGGTTTATTCGAGTTAAAATATTTCTTGAAAATAACAACAAATCGCGATGGTTTATGGTATAGACTTGCTTGTTTATCACAGGTATAAGCAGCCTTGCCCCTGATGTCAAAGGGAATAACGAGAAGGAAGTGGACACGAGACTGTAGCATATATCGATACAAGAGAGGAAAGCAGGCAAAGTGCTGGTTTACGATATAGCGATGGGTACGTCATTGGTCGTAGTGAGGCAGGATGGGGTTGCGTTGAATTAATCATATTCCGGTGTTTGTCGTGGCGCCCCCAGACGTAATCCGTCTTACCTCCCGATCTCTCGCTTCTCTGGCGCGATAGATTTGCATTTTAATTAAAAGCAAAGCGCTGAAATCATAATGCGGAACGTGCGGTGCCGCCTTCTTCGTATTATTGTATATACGTAAATATATACGCAGATATTCACACGAACACACCCACAAGTGGCACTAGAACGCGTTTGGAAGTTCGAGCTGTGCTCGATCAGGTCCGCTTGTTTTATCCGGATCTAGAAATTTGAGAAAGCGGTGGAAAAAGCAAACGGAAAAAAAGGAGACAAATCGAGCAACTGATGTTCGCGATGAATTATTTTCGCGGTCGCTCCTGCTTCTGATGCTCTTTGCCTTTCTTAAGCCTTCTACATAATTCAAAGGGACGAAGGAACAACCGATTGGACGATATTTAGTTACCTCTTGAAGTATATACTCGTCTTTCTAAAGGCGAATATCGCAGCTTTGAATCCTCTTCGCCCTCGAACTTCTCTTCAAAGTGGAAGGAGTGGATCGAAGCATCAAGGAGATGGATTCTCTTGCAAGACTAAAGGAAGCTAATCCAGGCATTTGTTAAACGCGTTTCTAATAGATGTTGCCACTAAGCTCCTGTTGGGGAGGAAATTCTCGAACCATCAAGCTAGCAAACGAACTCCTCGTTTTAATTTTAGATTAAACAACCTGTAATTATTTTCGCATACACCAAAGTTCCGATTTCCAGTTGTGGGAGAATAAACTGGAAGCATGCGAAGCTTTCTAAGAGGATACGTTGCAATTGCCCTGATCCACGTCCCCTCCACTCGAAGAATGTAAAACTACGTCACATAGGGGTAACCTAACCCGCGTAAACGAACTAGGAGCGCGAAACACGTAAGGAAACATAGTCTTAGAAGCAAAAAGAAGAGAGAGATCAAGCGCTACCGAGACCCCTTGGATTTCCACGGCTTCGCAGTCTCTTGAAATCCTCTTAAAGTTGTATTCTTTTGGCCTCGCCTTGCAGCACCCCTTGAACTTACACGACCCTTCTTGCCCCGCGTTAGCCTTAACTTCGACCCGACAGAGAACTTAAAACAAATAAATCCAACAAATCCAATTTCTCAGTACATACACCACCGTAACCAACTCTAAGACATTTACGATTCGCTTCATCGTTAAATTCCCAGGCAAGAACATTTTATCGCGATCACTTCCAAAAGATTTTATGTTACTTGGATATCTGCATGTTTCGATTTTATTGCCATAAAGAATGCAGACACTACAAAAATTCACAAACCAAATTCATTCTGATCTAATCCAAAGACGAGCAAGAAATTCTTATCCGAATGAATCCAAGTTGATCAACTCAATTTTAAAAATATGAACCTGGCACTCATTTACATCAGAATGAATTTCCTCTGACATCGCGGAAGAGTAGGTGATTAAATCGCAAGGTATAATCGTCGACTTACCTCGCAAGTGCCTCCATGTTTGCCATATTCTGATTGACCTTGAGTCCCTGTTCTGCGCGGGCCTGAGCCTGAAGGTGATGAGGTAAGCTGGCCGGTGACAGAATGGCAGTGTGACCGGCACCTGGGTGGCCCCCCAGTTGCATGAACTGCATGTGGCTCAGGTGCGTTGGTGGGTGATTGTATCCATTCGCCAACAATGGGGATTTCTCCATTCGGGGCATATCTGCAAAACAAGAAGATGAAATTAAAAATCACTGCTCGGAGGCACCTAAAACCAAATTTATACCGTGCATAGGCATACAGAAGTTGGACCAGTTAGGTACCATATTGATTGATTCATTGATTGATTGAATCTTTAAATAGAGCCCTACTTGGACCTAAGTAACATTCCTACTAGGAAAAGGTTGTCGATTCCCTATTTATATTTTACTTCAAAATGGAATAGGGCTAAATGGGGAAATTTCTAAGACTTGAAATGGGTAATTTGCAGTAGGACATCTTTAATTTTAAAGATATGAATCTGATTTCAACAGCTGTATTGTTCTGTCAGTGTAAAAGCAAATAATAAAATTGAGAAGCTGAAGACAATTTCAATGTATGATTTCCATGGATCAAGATAGAGCATAAAGATGAAAAATGACACTGGCGCGATATCACGTCTGTTTAGAAGGGAGAGTGTCACGCATCCAAGTCCGTCCATCGATCAGAAAACGTGTCTTCGCATACATTATCACCGTGCATCTCTGGTGCTGGAGATGACAACCTCCATCACAAGAATCACAAATCGAATGTTAGGCGAGAAGAGAAACTCCTCATACTTTTTCCCTGGTATTCCTAGCACGCGACGAGTCCTATCCATATTTTTCATCCCCTCTTTTACGTTTATTAGATCCTCTCGCCTTTTGCGAATCCATCATCGGAAGCGAAGCTTGCACGGCTAAGTCGACTGGCAAACACGCGGGCCGAAATCAGCGTGCAGATTATATGCAGAGACTGCGCGCTTTGTGATTGATATTTGGTTAAGCGGCTGGCGATCCATCAAGTCCACAAAAGCGCTCTTTATCCTCGGCTCACCGCGAACCTCGCGTCTCGCCTGATTTCACTGAAATCCGGAAACGCTCCTCCCGGTCCGCCTACCAGCCTTACTTGCTCCACCTAGAAAGGAAGTATAAGGGCGTCGAAAATTCAATTCCTCGCGCCTTTATCTCAACTCTTTGGATCTTATCGCGAAAGGAATATATCCTTTTTAATCTAGGCATGAACATAGAAACACAATGGAAGGTTTGCTTTTAACGCTTACCAAAGATAATAGAAAAGCTACTGGTTCAAGCAATTATCAGCAGATGTCAGAAAGTGAGAGAAATGTCAGGGAAAAAGAAAATTCTTAGAGAAATGCGAATACCTGGCTAGGAGTAATAAGGAAAGCTAGGATAAATGATGAGGTCAAAACCGGGGCCACTTCGGCCGTTTCTATCAAGGTTCAAGGTCATTTGAAGGACAAATTGAAAAAAAGCTGATAAAGAATTTCAGAAAAATAGATGTGTAGATTTTTGGGGTTTCTGAAACCGAATTCTGGGTTTGTTTAACCGCTCAGTGTCAACTAGAGATCATTTCAAGGTCTATTCAATGTTACTTCAGGATTAAACTGAAATAAATGTCGCATAATTAATACTGTATATAATTATCACTGTATGTATAATTTTTGAAGGTCGCTGAATCCAAATCAGGGGATCTCTTCATCCCTTAAGGTCATATAGAGGTCATTTTTTTTTATTCAAAAATAAATTAGTCCAAAAACCGCCCCTCCTTTCTGCTCGTGATTGAGAAAGGCGCACCTTGCACCCTGCAACCCTTGGCACATGCAAGACCTATTCACTGGTGAAACAGGGGCTTCCAACTTCTGCACATTGGTCGAGGGCAGGGACCGTGATGAGGGAGCCGATGGTGGTGGCCGCCAAGGTAGAGGCGGAGGAAAGGAAGAAAGGACGAAAGAACAGGAGAGTGAGAATGCGGTGGAGGCTCGCGTAGGATGATGGAGGCCCCATCTTCGAGATTTCTGCATGCCACTGCAGTCAAGTCAGACAGAAAGCGGTCTGTATAATTATGGGTTGTCACCTCATCAGCTCGCGAGGGGGTTGCCGGGCGTGAAGGGGGATCAGCGGCAGGAACAGAGGGGGTTATAGGAGCGCAGTCTTTAGCTCAAATTGTGTTTTATCGTCGCTTGCTCGCATTTGGCTTTAGGCTCGGACTTTGGGAGTGATTGGAACGAACATTCTCCATTTTCAACGAGCACTGTTCTTGGAAGAAATGCGAAGGAATCCGTTTCCAATGAGATTTGCCTGGTTAGATTATCAAAGAGGCAGAGGGAAGATTGCACCAAATTAAATAATATTCAAGAGGAAGGAAGGCGAGATGAGATAAGATGAGATGAAATGAGATATGAGATGAGGTGCTTTGTGAAATACAATTTCTTGCTGCTGCATCGTTTCTAATATCTAGAAGCCTCAATCTCGAAGCATAAACGTTAACGTTTGGCACGTACCTTCAGCGGCACTAGACACTACACATAAACACTACGCATGAAGAATTGAAGCTAAGTGGAGAGTTTAGAGGGATTTCATTAAATCATATGGATTGGGGATAATGTATGTTATTGAGCAGAGCGTTCAAATCGCGCTCTATAAGTTGTAATAAGTCCAATTTTAGGGTCGGTCATGGGCCGGGGTACCTCAGAGGTTCGCAATTGGACACTCAGGTCTCCTATAGTGCTTCAGGTGAGAGAATCGACGAGAATGGAGGGAATTGAAAGCCACTGGCAACGACCGCGGTTTCTCGAACCCGCCACTTACTCGTCAAACGGCCAGCCGGTCCGCCGAAATCACTGCCATTTAGATAATTTATAATGAATAGGCACTCGCCTTCTCTATCCTTCGCCTTAAACCTATTTCTCGCATAGGTAAAAGACAGCCCAAAGAATCGCCACGGGCCACGTTTCGTTCAAATGACAATAGTTTTAGCTGTCTCATATATTACACGATCGGGGGTCGTGCATCATACCTTTCTCGGAAGAAAAAACCTCTGACCATGTGGGAACTCGTACCAATTAAGCAAATGTTAAAGTTTTAGTTCAACTCTTATATGTGTTTGTTGTCGTAAATTAAAAATCTCTAAACTACTGCTACATTCAGAATATAGTGATTTACGAGTCTTGTGTAAAAATAAGTACGAGCAGGGAAAAATGTACACCACTTATGTATATCTGGTAAGAATTACGTTGGAGTTTTGCAAGTTCCAGAAATACTTGAGTTGAAAATTGTTTTAGAGGAAGAGAAGATTTCTGATGGCAAGAATTATAACATTTCAGTTGAATATGCATTCTCAGTGGCTGCTTCGAGCATAAATCTCAATGGTATATTATAGTTATTAGAAAATTATTGCTGGCCGCTTCCTGCAGCGATGGTTGTAGATTTAGCAATGCTGTTGTTTCCGTGCTGTGTTAACAATCTCTTTAAAAACTGCAGAGCGTCATCGACGAAACAGCGGCGGCATATCGCGTGAACACACGCGCCTTTTTCTCTTTCAGACCTACGAAACGCCGATTCTAAACTGAACTGAACTTACGTGTGGCTCGTCGGGAGGTTCATTATTAAAAGCGAACCCAGCAATTTGCCCATTCGCCAGCCAGTGCGAGAGACTCGAGAAGGCTGCAAATTCGTATGCAGATTCTAAAAACATTTCCGCCACTTTTACACTGTGTTTGTCCACGGTTTGCATTTTTATTATTTTGGGGGCATATTGAATTGAAACCTACGAAGGTCTCGAAAGTTTAATGAACCTCAAAAAAATAAGATTGAGGTTCATAAGATAAGATACCACCGAAACGAAAAACATGTTTTGTAACTTCCGAAATATTTTTTTAATAAAACATGAAATTTATGTAAGATTCTGAGCGTCAAAGTTTACGTTCGAGCGAACAGAAATAGGTGCTCGGACGGCCTAAAGGGATTAAATCTGGCTCATCGAACCGAAAAAAAAGAGGAAAGAGACGAGAGAGGAATGGATAGAAAGTAATCCTTTGCTCGGATTCATCGTTGCCAGCCACTTTGCTCAACTTTCAGTCTCTTTCTCTCAGATTCGATAAAGTAAGAATAGAAGAGAAAGAGAGTCATTGTTTTTCTGAACCAACGGCTTTCGGTAAACAACGAATCAATTCCGGGTTACGTGAAATTATCTGGAAAATCTTCTCTTTCACCCTAAGCTAAAGACTCCAAACGGGTGTCAATGTTCTTACCGATTCTACCGCAAAAGAAGAAAAAGAAGAAGACGAAGGTATCGGGGCTGAGAGACCTGTCAAGACCTCGGGGGTAACATCCGATTTTTACTCTTGAACTCTCGAAATTTAACTCTCGAACGTTGAACCTCTGATGAGACTTGGAAACATCAGTTCAGGAAAACTTTAGAAGCTGACTTAATCCCTAGTGATTTCAATCAAGTCTTTTCAATCCTTTTTCATAAATTTGATATTACCTCTTCATCTGACGTATATAAATTTATTAGTATTAAATTGCACCTCAATCAACTGCTAAACACCACATTTAAGATTAATTCAGCTCCACACTAATCCAGCTAATGATGATAAGGCTTGAGATTTTATATCTTCACGCAACGTAAATCGTCTTTCAAGTTAACATCAGCTGCCTAGTAGGAACTTCAGATAATAATTAAATTACACCAGTGGTTTAGATAATTATAAATATCCATTCAGTCTAATCTCTGCTAGGTCTGCGGATCCGTAACATTACTCTGGAAATGTTCTTGCTTGCCTTATAAGAGAATGAGCGCACAATATCTAAAATGTTCTTGGTTTAATCAATCCGATCCAGAGTACTGCTTCCCTTTCATACTTAAGTCCGCCCTGCAAAAATAAAAATCCAACTATCAGCCTTTGGAGAATGTTGCCGTGAATATCAAGCGGACAGGGTTATATGTGTCGATCTAGCCATATCGCGAGACACAAATTGCGGATGCACGTGCATAGGAGTCACTTGCTTTGTGTCGGGGCGGTCTTGTATAGATACATAAACACGGGAAACACAGTTTCGCGCACGAGGAATCCGGTTTTTCAAGTAATCGGGACCCCGAGCGTCCAGTCAGCCAGGCAGGCAGCCAGCCAGCCAGCCAGCCAGCAGGCCAACCAACAATCCAAGCAGCCATAGAAAGAGTACACCTCTAACTTTAAGTCTCGTGGAATGAGTCGAACCGATGCGATGCCTTGGGCCAGTGCGAATATCCTTTACTCTCACCCGCTCTCACCGCCGTTATCTATCCGTCTCTCTTTTCCTCATCCGCATCGAGGTATTGAGACATAGGTTCCTTACGGCCGATAAATAGAAGCTGGGCTGACCAAAGGCACTGCAGAAGAAGCAACCAATCTTCTTCTCTGAACCTTATAACGACAATAACGTACGAGAAGCTGAGTTTCGCGCTGATCTCTTCTCCTTTTCCTTCATTCTCAAGTCCACCTCGTCTGTTCTTTCGTCTCACCTCGCCCATTCTGAGAGTCCAACATACGTACAGTATTTGTTCTTCCCGAACGCCGTTTCGAGACGGTCTCCTCGCACGAGCATCATCCAAGGGCAGTAAACCTTTTGATATATAGTCGAAGGTTTTTAGAGTTCTGTCAGCCACGCCCACAATCGGCCTTAGTATTATTTACACTCTTCGTGGTTTGAGCTCAACCACCTCCTCGTTGCTTTCTTTCCATCGCCACCCCCCCTCCCCCTCTGTCTCACTCACTCTCTTTGTCTCTTTCTCTCGCCCTCACCCAACCATGCTTCCTTCAGTTTCTTCGATCTCGACACACTACAATTTGTCTGCGACTAGTAGCCCAACTCAAGACACTCCAGGGACTTTTTATTCAAGGCAATTGATTTCAAGAACACAAGGCCACAGTCATAACTCTCATCAAGTCCCGCAAGATTGATTGTTGGAATCGTAAGATATGAAGGGACTTTGAGAGTCCTACTTTCTTACACTTCGATAACGATAAAATAACACAATGCAATATTGTGCATTTTAATATTATTTTCAGGAATGATATATATTCAGAATATATATTCAGGATTAGCTTGTTTAAAAAATATTTTTTTAACATGGCCTGAGAGTAAAAATTTTCAACATATATCACCCGCCGGCCTGTATGATTTAAAATGGATTTAGTCAATACCTAATTTTAAATCGCACTAATACAAGAGAAAAAGAAGCTTCATCCAAAACCACCATTAAATCAGCCACAGAACTTTGTATAGCTTTCGCTCTAGAAGCCAAGAAACCCTCACAGCCTGAGAATTCCCCTAATCTTGCATCTGTTGCGCATTATAGAAAAGCGATCTCGTCTAATTTGCGTCCCGACAAATTATCTATTTCCTACGTTGGAGTATCCTTGGGGCACCACTTGATATCCAGTTTGAATCCACAAGAGGAAGAAGGGGCGTTGATAAGAGGTGGGGGAGGGAGAGGCATGCATCAAAATGTTGCAGAAAGGAAGGCAATGGATGCATATTTTGCAAACGATGGCCGTGCGATACCCCCGACTGGGCCCGACCTGCCCGAATCACGGATCTTGGTCCGACCCACCTCAAATTTAAATCGGAACTGCACTTTCGGCAGGCGAATGATGTGCAAGGAATATTGCCCTAATAACACGGTTGAAGGTCGGTTCGCGACGATAGTGCCGCATAGTAGCGCCCTGGAGCTCAAAACTTGAAAGAACTCGCGCGCTGTGGTTATAGTGAAGAGAATAAGCATAAAAATAAGGTACGAGTGCACGGTGAGTCTTTACTACTGATGAACCGACACGAGGAATCGAGCCACGAGTTCTAATCTCGAAGGTAAATCTTTGCCCGGCTTATATATCGAGACTGAAGATCGAACTTTGCTTCGACTAACACCGCGTTTCTGAGCCATCTGTCCTGGAGAACCAGACCTACCGAGGCTGTATACATAGAATGCGTTGGCCAATTTTTCTTCGCCACACGCTAGCTACTCTTCAGCGACGGCCGCGACCATTGGTTAATCCGGTGCATAAACATTGTATTGTATTTCACAGGGGATGCTCCCATTATATCATATTTTGTTATTAATATCTTCCGACTGGCTTGGTCGGGGAGCAGGTATGGGGCACTTTTGTATGTGAGGCGGACAGACGAAGCGATGACAGAGGAGGCTCCGGGTATACCGGTTTCTTTATCGTACAATGCCCACGGATTTTTATTATCTCTTCGGGACGAGGGGCAGACGGCGCCTGATTTTGTTTCTTCGGTTCGATTGATCTCTCACATAAAAGATACGTTTCGTTTGATATATTGGACTCAAGAGTGACCGCAAAAAAGACGTAGAAAAAGTATATCTGCATTCGAAAAGCAAAATCGAGTCTAATCCCTTGACGATTGGGAGAGAGATTAATTTTTGATTGTCTTATCTTGTAGCTGCTTCCAATCCGGGTGGCCACAAGATTCAATTGTTCAATTTTCCTGAAATTTCAATAATAATGCTATTGAAACTTTTCAAAAATTTCCCTGATATTTCCCTAACTTCCCTGACATGTGACCACCCTGCTAATATGTACCATTGAAGACGAGAATCTTACAAATTAATGTTCACATTATTGCCTCATTGAGCAACTTATTTTCTGAATGACCGCATTAAGTTGACTTGCGTCTCAGGAAAAGTATCGCAAGGGCCGAAGGCTAGTCTCTCGTCCGGCAGCATTATTGCCGACGAACGACATTACAGAATTACGTGTACGTATGCGCAGTAAAGCTTGCGAACGTTTATGAAGTTTTTATGGTGGGCAGGTTTATGTCCTTTGATGCGCCATATGAGTCCAACTGTTGAGCGATTTAAAGCCGCGGGTATTGTGGCCCAGAGCCACACATGGACACTCACTGTGCTAATATATCGTGGACCGAGCATCTGCGGGCATTGTTTATCGTTTTATGCGGTAATTAAAATAAACAGTATGTATCAACATAAAAGGAAGAGAGCTCGCGTTCTCTGCCTATTTGTATGAACATCATGAACCTTCATGACTTCCGGACGAAATGGTTGTCAAAGTCTGACGTACGCGAGGTCCTCCAGCTCCTAGTGACCCATTGAACCTAAGAGCGCCCTAAACGTAAAAAAAAACATACACTTGAGATGTTTAATTACGCAATAAATAAAGGGAAGCTTTATAATCCTTTCCGACACACATTTCACTCCCTCAAGCATCGTTTACATTCAAAAAACAAGTTGAGGCGAGTTTGGTTTTCCTCCATCCTTTGTATTTTTTCGCGAACGAGCTTTCACGCTTCCGGTCACCGCACAAGGGAGGCAAACCTGTGTGAATTACAAAAATATACCAACGAGCGCGTGGACGAGGCAGCGAGCTGGTTGATTCGCAAGTTAATTGAGTGGTGGCTCGCGGCCGGACCACTAACGAGTAAATTGTCGACTACTACCGCCATTGCTCCGAGTTGTTCCCGAAGGGGATGGAAATTGTACAGATTTTTTGGCCAATTAGCTGAGGCTTTAATCACAGGAAATTGCCGACACTTGCCCGCCGAGTTTTCACTTTCCTCGCCAATCCACCCTTCGCAAGGTAGTTAGTTGGTCCACAGGTATCAAGTGGAAAGGGATTAAAAAGAATTTTTAAAACTCGAGTATCCAGGAATGAGGACTTAATGATATATATAATTACTCTTTTACACATTTATATACTTTCTTAATATAATCATAATTATTTATCGGTTCTACCAATTGTTAATTTTTCATTAACAGAGAAACCACTAGATTCAATTTTTCAACTTTCCTGACATTTCCCTGACTTTCAAATAAATTCCTAGAAATGTCTTAAAATCCTTTCCTTCCATTTCTCACTCTGTGTCCACAGAAACACATTTAATCAGTCTTCTCTTCGAACAAAGTAATTCATGCAAATACTGGACACAATAAAGAAGCAAAAAATTCTTTCCGAGGCGGGCGACAAGGCTAAAGGGCGCTGGACCGCCGTAATTAAGTCATACTAAAAATCTCCGTGCACTTCACGAGTAGTTCGAGAGGCCGCGTGGATTTTATAGCGCGCCTCGCGAGACTTGTGTGTAGGAGTGTCTGTGTGCATCATCCTACATATTTGAATGCTCACACATACCTAATTTTATGTCCGGCGAACGACAAGAGTATATCTCGCTTTGCATGCAATCATGTTGCCTTGCGTTTTTGCAAAACTGTTATACTTTGTTGCCAGAGGAAAATGATAAAAGAACTATGGTTGAAAGTACATAAGTTCTTTCATATTTAATTCATCAATGTGAATTATTTTTTCAAACTCGCTAATAATATCAATTATATAGTGAATGCCGGAATAATTAACACAATTACATTGGAGAATAGTCGTGACCAATTGTTACTTTTTCTTAATTCCATTACAAATCTGTAGATATAAATAATTACTCTTCCTTTTTTATCGGACCTTTATTGCAATGCTAACTTAAGAAACGACTTCAAGGTACTGAAATACAAAAGATTCGTGGAATCGAAAGAAGTTCAGCAAGGAGCAACGATTTTACTGTGAACTCGAACGAATCAACCAGAGCATTTTTCCCAGAATCAACAAAGTGGCGGAGATGTCGAGGGCAAATGTTGATGTCTTAATTTACTTCAGCATGGGATAAAAAGCGCGAAACGCGAAAATTCCGGTGTGCCTGATTTACGGAGCAGGGCACTAAAGCCATAACAGTGTTACCAAAATGAAGAGGTTTAATGCGCGCGCGGGACCGCCGTCCGACGCGGCTGTTGTTGCTTTTATTTCGGCTTTATTTTAGCAGGACTCTCTCGTAAAAACAATCAAGCGGCGCGCCAGCCCGACACACTAAACCTTGATTGTAACTGATGAGCAGGAAACTGCGATTGAGTGTAACTCTGACGAAGAGGGGCTGCGTCCGAGAACGACAAAAAGAGTGTACAAGTACAAATAAAAGAGTCGCAGATGGAACTCGAATCACGGTTTCGCGAATCCTGACTAACTTTAATAATCGCTATTAGCCTAAGGGCGATCCCAAAAGGATTCTAAAAGGACCCTAAAAGCAAGTCCTAAACTTTAATCACACCAGAATATAATCAATGTAATTTACAATCTATGTAATTTACAGTATACTGTCTGTTAAATGTTCATTATTCTTTTCTCTGTTTCCGAATACAAAAGTAATTGATGAAACGACACTATACGCAAATCAAATCATCGAACCGAGACAATCGCGCGAAACCTCGACATTCCGGGTATTGTTTTCAACTTGTGCAAATTTCCGGTGACAGGGGATGAATCACGAACGCGTAATCCAACCACGAGGTGAAAATTCCACGAGGGTCCTACCCGCGCATGAGATACGACGATTTCATCCGCGTGGTTAATCTCGAAATCCGGTGGTCGTGTCGGACGTTTAGAGCATTAATATTGCATTAATCTTTCGCCGCAAAGTTGCCGTTAATCGTATAAAGTGGCGTGTCGTGATCTTCACTGTCTGTGTGAGAGTACACATGAACATGCGATCGTGTCCGCGCGGAATCGTGAGGAGTATCCGAAGAATTTTTTCATGCCAGGTTTGCGAATTCGTTAATTATTTCTCCGTCAATTATCAGCTTGATTTAGAAAGCGGGGGTTCAACCGCACGATGTCGTGGCTTGGACGAGGCCGATCCGCATCGTTAACACAATGAAGGAGGGAGGTCGATGCAATCTTTCTGTATTTTATGTAAAATAACATTCCTTCACCGCAACTTCGTAGAAGCAAACAATGTCTCTCTATGTGTGAGTTTATTGACTCTTTCGTGCGAAATAATGTGTAGGTATATAAAACAGTGAGTATCTGACACGATCGTTAGGATCATTCGCAAAACTGACAATTCTCACGTACAAAGCCGACAAAACGACATAGAGGCGACGACTAGGTACTATTAGTCTATGGCTGTCTATGGTTTTATTAGTCCATGGCTGGCTGACCTACGACCGCCAACAGTTAATCAATGCTTTTATGAGCATTCGCTTGCCAGGACACTACCGCCCACGTGCGGGTTCGAACACACAGATTCATGTATATAACTGACAAACACATTCGCGATGGATTCATGGTGTAACTATATGTTTCCACTTCCCAACCAAAAGTCGACTAATGCTACTATAGGATCCCTGCGCCATTCGTTAAACGGCTGATTATGTCGCGAATGTCGACATCTACTAGCCAATATAATGTCATTTATACGAACACGAATTTGACGAGCGATCCAACGAACTGGTCAGTAATTAAATCGCGGAGCCGGTACATCGATTTTTATGCGTTCCGAGCGAGCTTCTATCATATTCAAAGGTAATTCGTCGTTTTTTAATCAACGAGAATGTCATGTGCGCGCCTTTGTTAATAATTTATGCTTATGATTAGGTACTTTTAAACATCTTATAAAAAGCGGATTTCTATAGATTCGAAAATATTTAAGATATTTTAAGGGTATATGATACTTTACAATAAACGAAATTTATTGTATTATATAAGTCAGTACATTTTAGTGACGAGTACTGAAAATCACTTTTACTCTTAAATATTCTGAAGGGTTTCTTTATATGGTTGCCGGGGGAAAATAATCCATTGTAAACAAGTTATAATGATGAGAAAATACAAATATTCGGAAGCGTCTTTTGAGTAAAGAATAATACGATTAATGTGAGGTTTCGTGCTTATTTTCGCTGTAACATGGCGTACGTCTCTCTCGGAATCGTTTCGCACCCGCCGTGAAAAAAAAAGAATGCGGCAAAGTTGCCGCCCACCGGGAAGCGACCTCCAATGATTGACTGACAAAATAATGTTTGGCCCCTTTATTGAAAACAGAGGCCAACAAAAACATGCGCTCATAATTTCATGCTGTCTGACGAGCGATGACGCGCGTGTATGCCGTGCCGCGCATCGGGAAGCCGTGTTTACATTGCGCGCGAGTCCGTCACTGTATCCTATCCAATATAGTAGTAGCTAGCTCTCTCTCTCCTTCTCTCTTTATTTCTGCACAGCTATCCTTCCCTCTCCACTCAGTTCTCTCTCTCTCTCTCACTCTGTCTCTCTCTGCGACCGCTCCGTCACGCCGGACACTCGTTCACTCGTTGATTAGTTGATTTTCGCGTCGGCGATCCGGTTAACGAGAAAATTTTTCAGAAACTACCCTCCAAGACCAGCTCACAGATACCGCGCCGGTACTTACTTACATATTGACGCTCCTCTTGTACAAGATCGCAAGAAACACTCCAAGGAGTATGTATAAATAAGTACACGACTTCGAGGACATTTACAATCTGTCGGGGCCTTTTAACGAGACCGCGAAGACTCAACGCCAATGAGAAGATCGTTATTAACGAATCATCCTTCTCAGGGTCGTTTGGGCAGAGCGAAAACCACGAAGGGCAAGTTCTGGATTGATAATGACGTGGGCAAAATGTAACAGAAATGAACTCGCTCAGCTATATTTCAAACCAGTTGAAATACGTTCGTTAGACTAGCGCTTGAACATCAAAATATCAAATAAGTCACAATTTTTCAGAATTTTAAAATGAAATATGCTTTTAAAATAAGAATATTAAGACTAAATAATAATTCTGAAATATAAAATCAAATCATCAAATCAATCAAATTATTATTCGGAAATGGGAAAATTAGGTAAACTAAAAATTATAATAAATAAAAATGACAAAAAATTGAATTTAAAGAATATTCATGCGCCCCATTTCATAGTATTTAGTATGGAAAATTTCCGAAATGGTTTACAGTGCACCCATCTTAATTACATTATATGTAATAATATCCGTAAACAATAACTTTGCTGGGAAAAAGTTTGCACATCATCGACCAATAGAGGAGCTCCAGTCGATGATGTCATACACGCGCCGATAGTTAAACAATTCACCCTCCATCGCGCCTTACCCCTATTGGAGGGATATTTATTTTTCTCATCACTTTTAATTTCGTAGAGACAAGGTAGATGCCTATCAGCCGACAACGTATGGTCTATTGTACAACCTATTGTACCCCGAGTACCAAATGGATGTACGCGCCGATATCGAGATCGGATCTCGCTTGTTGAGTTTATTAATTGCGTTATGGGAAATGGCGTTCGCGCTGCTCGTCGAAATTGAAAAAAATTGCAATCCCCGGTGACCCCACTATCTCAATGCATCGCGCTACGCCACGCGACTAAACTACAGCAGAGAAAAACCTTTTCGAACAACGAATTTCATGACCTGTGTTTTTTAAATTATCTTTTTTTTTACCTGAAATATTATACTTCCAAACGTGGCGCAAAATGTTATTTTTACCGTCTGTTTTAATAGATACTTTTACGAGTGGCGGATACATGAAAAATTATATATAGGTGCGACGTTTGAGCACAATTCAAAATTTACATATCGATCGAGGGGATGACAACTCAACTGATGGTTGTACATAATGTACAACGAAATATTTCCGATTTCAAGATATTTCAGGATATGTACTGCAATGATTTGGAGTCATTTGAATTCACTTGAAGTGATTTTTAATTATTTTTGGTAATTTTAAAAGATTTTAAGAGATTTTAAAGATTTTCAAAAAAATGTAAGGGTATTGTGATATACCTACTTTACCATAAAAGCAATTTTTACTTTCCCCAATTTTTCGCTGACAAAACATATTTATTTATGACGATATCGACTGTAAAAAACAGAATTTTGAAAAGAGACATTAAGATATTATTTTGAAGAAGAATATAAAAATAAAAACAACAAACTGAATTATATTTCGAATACCCACGGTATTACTGTTGTGGTAGCGAGATCATGCAGCCAAGCCGGTGCACCGTGGCGTGGTACCAATCGTAAAACAATTATACAATTACCGCCTGGCCGTATAATTAATTGCCAACCGTTTCGACGTTTACCCCGCCCGGTTCGATGATATTAATTCGTTAACATGTACCGCTGAAACGTACTTGCCCGTAAAATTAACAGCCGTAGAGGGTGGTTCCGCCGATTATTTGCTTAAACAGTTTTACCGAGCTCGATACACTCTTATTGCAACTATTGACTTTCCTAACTTTTTTTTATTATCTTCAGCAAGCAAATCTACTTTATATTAATCAAACGGTTCCGATATACTAAACTCAGTGACAATGAAAAAAGAATTCAATGTTTATGAAGCAATTGACAGCCGCAGGAATGTCGCGAAGAAATTGAATTAAAAGTGGATCGAATCGAGTTAGAAAATTGTTCACACCTGATTATAAATCACAGAATCACAGGATAGTGAAAATCAAATAATAATTACAGAAAAGCAATTTTACGATTGCATTATTATGCAATTTATAAATTTTAATTTATGTGAAATACTTTAAGAAAAAAATGAATAGTCTTTAAAGTATTCGGCTAATGTAATTGATTTGATTCGACTAATGGTTCATTAATTTCCTGGGTTGTTTGAGAAAGGTGTAAATAAAGTCTATTTACTCTGCGATTGAATCACTCATAATATTTGAGGCACAATCGTTGTGGTTTGGTATAAAACTGGCACTGTGTCATCTATGAATGGACATTCCATGCTTGATGCTCGGGCAATCGAGTGCTGAGCAATACACACCGCAGGCCGCAACACCGGAGTGCAGTTGCAGTTAATTTGCTCACTCCAAGTGTGTTTGATTCCCCTAATTAATTGATTGCCGGGGTCACGGTGTGTCGGTGCGCCAGTATACGGATGGTAGTAATCACGAGGGTTCGACATATCGCGTTACATACGTTTAAGCATACCTGCGTGCATATCCTCACTAACTGACGTTCCTGTCCTATACGTATTGAAATTTAAGCCTCTCTAAACTTACGATCCTAAAAATAAAGGTAACTTCTCCCTTTATGAAATAGAGGACAACAACAAATTAAGAAATCTTTCATATATCTTCTGCAATCTGCTACACCCTTTCACTAAAAACACTTTTACAATCTGAACAAATATAAACGCTTTGTCATTACATCCTGCATTGACACATACAATTTGCTTTGTATTTGTTTGCTTGTTAATCAATAAACCGCGCTGGTAATTACCAGAGTGGGGCATTATTCAATTGATAAATTATTCGAATGATTTATGAATAAAAATTGTATGTACTCGTTCATTCGTTAATCACTTCATCCGTTATTAAAAACAGGAGAGGTAAATATTCGGAGTTTCAATATTGATTGTACCCAAAATTAGCAAGATTTAATTTGGAAATTAACCAATATTGGATTGGTAAAAAAGAAAAATTAGCTAATCGATTTGTTATACCAATTTGTAAATGATCTATTACAATTTTGAGGGTCACGTGAACACTACACGAAAAAAACCCTATGGTTGTGACAACTACAAAAATAGTAAAATATGGTACAACTACCAATTTTTGGTTGCCAACCACAGTCATGGTTGTGGAAACCACAAATTGTAATTGTACCCTACTATGGTTGTCAAAACCATAGTAGTTTCTTCCAAGCAAGTATTCCCGCAAGTGTTGTGTTCTAGATATCAGAAAATGAACTTACCAAGATGTCCATTCTCGTAGTAGTCCCCATTATCCATGCGATGCTTCTTCATTTGGTGATGATGACCAGCCGCTGCAGCAAGGTGATTTGCCGCCAAGCTGAGACCAACAGAAGCTCTCTTTGGGGGTCTTCCAGGCCTGGAGCTGTACAGTGGTAGAGAGTTACTGTGGTTAGAGACAACCGTCATCGAGGTATGGTCTTACCCCGAGTATCGCAATGATCTTCACCTTTCATTAATAAATTGATACTCTCGACACTTGTCCCGAGCAGCTTTGCAATCTGCTAATTACTTCTATAAAAATACGTATACATATTTCGTATACAAGTTTAAAATTGTTTAACTGATGATACAATTAAGAGCAATCAACTGAAAGGTTTCAATTTCAATGGTCAGAAGTTGTGGGTGCCGAGAGCATCAGTGTGAGGATCATTAAGGAAAGACAAAGACAGTTGATGGTCGAAATGCCGACTAATTCTAGACTTAAGAGCTAATCTACGTGGATCGTGCGAACGTTTCGAGAAAGGACTTTTCCATGACTAAGGGATACAACCAATGTTAACACACATATAGACGACGCCTCTTCCATTTCAAGATAAATCAAGAACGTGATTGATAAATTATAGGGAAGAATATTAGCTTCGTGGGAACGACTTTGCAGAATCAAATTTTGTGATTGCAAATGTTATGGCTGGCTTAATCGCCTCTAAATCTTGGGTGAAATTAATTGAACAATTTGTGATATATAAAGACCACATTTTCCAGTTCCTTTCACCATAATTAGTTTCTTGTAGATGTCCTTAAGAGATAAAAGTGCATGAACAGAAACAGAAACATGTACCTAACAAATAATAGATTTCATTTTATCAAACGGATTAGAAATCAAAAAAAGTTCCAAGATTCTGCAAGACCCTGTATAGATCCTGTAAGACGTCAGTAGGTTAAAAAATCCTAACTTCATTAGCAGTTGGGATACTCCGTGTATCTGTACAAGACTTAATTAACAGAAACAAATTAATAAACTTTGTAAGCTAGAGCGTGAAGTGAATACATGGTTAGAATGGGATTAATAGGGATTGTATCAAGCCGAATTTCTTTCTAGCCTCAATTAATGCACGAATTAACACCTTCTGCGCGAGGCGGCTTCTTCAAAATTCCGAAATCTGACCAGAGGAGCGGCAAGTCAAAAGGAAAGTGAAATCTGCGCTGAAACAATCCGGACCATGGTGGCAATCACAGTGGTGCGGTTAGCAGGGATGTTCATTTTTCATAGCGGTAGGCGCCAGAGAGGCGCTCACACTTAGGGTACCAACTTCCACATGTGTTCTCACGCACACAAAGCAAAATTTCACCTCGACCAGAAGACACACGGCTATAACACACCATAATCCAGACCTTTTCTCTGCACTGGATCTAACACTCAATCCCTTCAAGGTGCTCAACTCTCACTTAAAAAGTATATGTACTTAAAAAACATTTTTTTAAATTAAAAATAAAATATAAAATATTATTAACTATTTCCCTTTAAATATTGTCAGTTCAATACGATTCTACGTTTTTCATCGGAACTCCCTGTTCAAGATGGAAAGTAAAACTAAAAAAGCTGGTAAAAATAAACTTTTTCAAAAAGAATTTCGCTTGCGTGGATGAAAGGAAGTCTTTTATGAAAAATGGATGAAAATGAGCACCGCTGTACCGTAAGCGAGCAATCTCATAGTAGTCGGGACAGATTTGTAAATCTAATTTTTCATCCCGTCTTTCTATCTTGATCCCCTCCCCCGCACTCATGGCTTTTGCCACTCCAGTGCACTGCCAGAGCTCTCACGAATCATCTCCCGCTCCCGCGGCACTCGTTCTCTTTTCTCACTCGTCCTGTTGCTCCTTGTCCCTCTGCAGCGCCTCTCACGCACGAGATCTCCAGACGATTCTCAGACGGCCGGTTATGCCAGCGTTGATCTCTTAAACCGCTTAGCTTCGGGTTACACCAAAAACAAGAACGCACTCAAACGCTTAGCTCGCATAATACGTACTTGTTTGTGTTTGATTTTACAGTGAACGTTCACGAAGCATGATCGCCTACCCCCATTGCAACCCCAGGTTTCATCAATTGAGAGTTACTGTCCAAAAGGACCAAAAGAGAGGACTTCCAATAAATACAGTTAGAAATTTACATAGACAGGGTGTCTACTCAATTTTGCCCACGAAATTCCCGGAATATTTCCACATTTTTCTCCCTTATGAATATAGAGTCCTTTTTATGATAGAATCATCATAGAAAGCATAGTGGGTTGCGGCATGAGTAATTTGCTCCAATGCAATATTACATTTTATGAAAAAACTAGATTTTTTGATAATTTTTTAGTTTCAATTTTATGTAAGAAAAAAGTAGCACAGTTGAAATTTTTTATCGTTTTTATAAGTGAAGAAATTGTTATTATTAAGTTCGAGAGTGAAGTCTGGTAAACAAGTTTATACACTTTTATCTTATAAAAGTTATATTTTGCAATTGGAAGGCAGTGTCTATAAACAATAGGAAACTAATACCAAATGATAGAGTCGCGCATTGGCCAAGATTCCGCGATTGAGAAGGCTTTAATCGCACGTTATCGCAATAATGGGCGTAGATTGTGTTCGATTTAAAATCGACAGAATTACTCTGCGGTCACACATACCCAGTACTCACGTCGATACCACCTCGATACTCGATACTCGTTGCACATTCCGCAATTACACAAGACAATTATCTAAATCGATAAAGGCCCTATTTATAAACTTGTAAGCCAGTTTGAAATTTGTCACAGTCGACATATGAAAGACGACTTTCTACCATTCTATAATTTTCAATATTCAACTTATAGCTCCCAAGAAGAAATCGAACACGAAAAGTTGTTTTTATTTATATTATGAATTTATGCACCTGGTTTGCATGCAACGTTAAACTTTTATCTAAGAAAAAAGCGTGTGCTAAGGAGGACGTTCTTCAATTTACGGTTCGTTTTCCCTCCATTTTTTCATTACGCATACCAGACCTATAATAATTGATGATTTCTTGGACTTACAAAGGTAATTAGGACAGACAATGATCTGATATCAAGTCGACACCTGTCTTGATGCTTCTGATTCCACACGCAACTGATGTTACAAATTGGAAGCATATATTATCCTCATTTCATTTTTGCAACAATGTTAAGAATAAGTATACGCGAATTAACAATCCGAATCACATGTTTATCAAATAGATAAAGTATGTACGCTCATGAATTAACGATATATTCCACCTTATTTTATAATCATAGTCCCACTTTTTTCATAATTAACTAGAAGCTTATCTCCTCTTTCGAGGATTGCATGCAGAAGTTAAATTGAGCTGTTTACGTTATAGGCCGAGCATGAAATATAATTATTTATGCAATATAGTAAAAGTTCCAATTAGTTATTAGATATTAACTAAATAAACAGACCACAAGTTATTTTATCTTCAAGTTAAAAAAGTCTGTAAAATTTAAATAAAAATCGTTCAAGATTACTTTGTTGAATACTTTTTTATATGTTATATCATGGCTAGAATGAATGAATAAATTAACGAATCTATCGTTCTTTATTTTTATTAATAATAATATTAATAAGGCCTAATAAAGACTGTCAAGTTTCCCCAGCTTTAAAAGCAACAAAATAGGCACAATGCTATTCTGTAGGTGTGAGAGACGTAAAGTGGTGTAGGTATACGCATAACCGCGCTTTCCACGGAAGCAGCCGCGTAATTAAGACAATTAAGGTACTCGGTATAAATCACACAGTGCTCATCTACTTAACGTGATATCAGATCGAGGATCTACACGCGTTCCAGCGAACGGCCGCGCGCTCGATGCCAACCTGATTTATGTAAGGATCGCTGTTCTTTCTCTCGAAAGATTTTTCACCAGCGTCTTTTACACCATTCTCGTTTATACTCTCCATAGAAGATCGAAGAACCGATTTCAAGATGAGATCTAAGAATCAAAGGTTTCGATCGAAGCAGGAGAAACGTCGACTGTAATTAGTCAATCGATCCAACAGGCGCCTGCACTGTCAATTATTTTGTAATTATTTGCATGATGCGGAACGATAATAAAATCGATAAAAGATAAGTGTGCATACATACATATATACATGCATATATATACATATACATTCTAAATGCAGTGAATTAATGCTAAAAGTATTTCATTAACTGCAATTCGTATCTTCAAGATACAAGTTATAATTGCTTCACTTATTAATTATAATTAAAATAAATATTTTAATCATTTTCATTTAAAATTCAGTGCAAGAGTACATTTTTTTCCTTTGCTCAAACTTGGCAAATTAATAGAGACCAATTGCACCTTGTTTATTCATCGACTTGAGAGGCCTCTTCAGCTCATTAAAGAACGAATAAAAAGAGTTGAGAGTTTCAAGAGGGTGATGACGATCAAGCAGTTGTGTCACGCGAACAAAGGTATCGCGTGCAATTTGAAAAAATACGTGTTTGGCCCTCCAAAGCATTACGTCACGAATTTTTCGGTCATTTGGAGGGTCCTCTTTTAACTTGTTAAAATATGTTTTGAACCTCGTAGTTATAACTACTTATTTAACTTATAATACAAAAAAAAAAAAGAAAAATATTTCAAGGGATTAAGAATTTTTTTCAAGAGTAAGCAGCTGTTTGAGTCAGTGATGGAAATATTTTTAAAAATTATATAGCATACCGGGGGTCCGAAGAATGCGTTACGAAATTTATGAATGACATATAAAAACAAGCTTTTATCTTTCGAAGAAAAAAGTTGAAATGAAGAGAGATTGAGCGCGAGAATCGCGAGTAGTAGAGCGATCATAAATTGTCAATTTCGAAGTCAATTTGCCCAGGCTTACCAATCGGCTGCTGGTTAATTTCAAGGTGAATTGTGTCCAATATGGGTATATTATTAATGGCCCACCGAGGGTATATAGGGATAGGGTGCACTTGGACGGAGGGTTGCAACCCCGTTTTCGCGCATTGCCCAAATCTATATCGCTTCGGGCAGGCCGACCAGCCGTTTGTATATTTGATATTCGGTGCACGGTACTCGATACTCGGGATTAAACGCTCCTCATGCAACGAAAAGTACACTTTCCCTATTTACATTTTATTAATTTCCTCAATTATAGTATTTTTATTACCTTTATAAATTTACTTTAAAATGAATATTGCCCGCTCCAATTACAATTTAATGTAATATTTTTCGAGAATTCATTTGTATTTTTTTAATATGATAAAATCCCAAATATTTGTAATAACTTATGCTTGAAGCTTCAAAGAGAAACAAGTAATCTTTGTCTCTATACTTGATACTTGTGAAAAGGTGTATATGAAAGATGTGTGATTAATCACCAAGGTGTTTAACCGTACGTCCTTTGATTGCAAGATAACACACAGACCTGCTTTGTGGAAGTGAGATATTTTATCTTGAAAAAGTTATGGTCCCTGACACTATCTTCCAACATGCTGCTTCTGTGCAGCAAAAAGAAAACTACTTTCAGTAAATATATCTTAAACAAGTTGCAAAATGTTTTTAAAATCACAAAATAGAGTTGCCCTATAAATTATTGAACTATTGAAATACTCTATTGAAATTCTAGAATTTAATTCCTGTTTAATTAGTTCCTTTTCCTTAAAGCTGTCTCCATTCGCAAATTTCTATCAAGTCATGGCTCATAGAATCCGACTCCATTAAAGTCCTCCCTTATTTTTTTTTGTTATTTCCCCAAACACGACCTTATATTGCAGAGTCAGGTTTCGTGCGACCTTACATCTGGTAAAATGATATAGCTTTTTGGTATTGAAGCGTTTACATTGGAACGGTTGACTACAAGTCCATCTTCATCCCCTCCCCCAAAGTGGTTCTCAACCCAATTTCCCAACACGGGCCACCCTTGCAATATTTTAGCGTGCAGGAACGCTCCTCGGGGAATGCACTCTATTGATCGAAACATACTTCGCGCTGAGCGATTTTTCGTACCATGGAATTGAATACAAAACACCTTTCAAAAAATAAAATAAAATTCAAAAATTGAAATATCTCAGTGCACTAATCCCTTTTATTGTCGATTTATTTCGAGAAAATTCTGGACCGATAGAGTTCCTCATGTATGATATCGCCGCTCATGGATCAAAGAACGGAGCGTCATATTTATTGCGTATTTGAAAGTGCCTAGAGAAAATAAAGAAAAGATCGACGATAATAAAAGGCTAAAGCTGCAATTTATGGTCATGCGGATAATGGGACACGTAAAAAGTCACTCTATATCGACATTTTCTTTAGCACTGCGAGTTCAATAAAAATCCGATCTCCACTTTAATGTTAAATAAATATCAAGAATCTTTAATTAATACAGTTAAAAACTGATTAATAATTAAGAGCTGAAAAGCAATCTCAATAATTAAAAATAGATAGAAAATAATAATAATAATAATAGATAATGAGAATCCCTGGAATACCAATGAAAGCTTCAATAGGGTTCCGCAATAGTCAAATTATCGTCTATCTTTCTCTCGCTTTTGGAGTGTCGACGACCGCTCGCCTACCACCCCCTCGTAAAACTCCGTCGCGTGCAATTCCCGTCATAACAACGACTTCAATTTTCGTCAAAAGTCTTTCACCGTTATCGTTTTCTGCGCCCCTTTCCGCCACCGATTTCGGGAAGGTCCTTTCGATTTCCCGCTTTATAAACTTGATTGCTGCTGCGCACCAATGGAAATGTAAGGACCCGTGCACGCCTTGCGATATTTTCCAAATTATAAATTTTTACGATGATGTATTTCCCAATGCCTTTTCTCGTCTGCTACGCCACTCAGCCACCCTATCAAAACACCCGTCAGATTGGATTTGTCCGATTTCATGCACCACATCGAAATGCCTGGACAACACTCTTCGTTTTAGTTCGCTACCTCTTAAATTTATTTTGATGTTAGAACCAATATAATTCCGCACGCCTGATCCTTAATTTCTACTCATGTGTAAGTTTATATAATTCGTTCAGGATAAAATTTTTTCCATATATATGCCGTTAAAATGTTTTGGAATTTTTTAAGCATCTGATTGCAAGAATCTATTTTCAACATAATTACCAACAGATTACTACCTCTTTTTTACAATTATAGCATTTTTTTTAGAAAATTAACCAGTTATGTAACCAGTTATTACAAATAATTAATTCAGAATTAATTCGGTAAAATGAAGATTCGAGAAAGTAGAATTCGGGGGATATTTATGCGCGTCACAGGTTCCCTAAATTGACCTAATTTCTATTTGGTAGCACATACAATCACTCTATTCGTTTTTCCGGCGAGAAGCCAAATAGGGCGAAAGGGAAGAAGATACGATACGTCACTTCACCCCGCGGCGGGCTGCTTTACCCGCCACTATAAAACGGCGCACCCCTCCGCGATGCGGCCGTACGGAAAGAATATTTTCTAATAAGCAGAATGTAAAGTTAGGGTGCGTTACACAAAAGAAATCTTTCCGCGCGGAGTCTTGGAGGGGGATCGAAAAAAGAAAAAGAGGAGAGGGCGGGAGTTGGAATCGCAGCTCGGTCTGACTTATCTTAGTAATATTGGATTAAAACTTATGCCTCTCTCGGTTGCAATATGTTATTTTTATTGCTTGTGGCTTTGCATAATATTCGTTGGGGTGCGCACCTCGTCGGGGGCTAATTTTAATTTTTATACCGCAACTCGGAAAGGGGGAGGCTTACGATTTCAACGCGGCTTATTTATTTATGCCGCGATTCCGGCATTACGATTAGTCCCGATTCTCGTCACGTGCAAGATTTTCGAAAGAATGTCATCCTCATGGACAAGGGGATGAGTAAAAAGTGAAAATGACGTTTTATTACATTTTCCCCTTTTCATTTCGTCTCTTCAGCCATCAAATAAGATTAACTCTTCGTCAAGCGACTTCTTCCCGTTTAAGAATCTTCAACTCGAATATTTAAATTTTCCCAACAGAATTTCAGGTTTTAAAGTTATATTTTTCAATTCCGAGATGCGGAGCGTTAAAATGTTCAAGTTCGGAATTATGACAGTGTTAAAGTGGTAATAAATCGAGGAGTCGATTTTTGAGGGGTGGAACCTTGGAGGTCCAGTAAGCAATACATTTTTTCCCGCAGTTTTAATATCAAGCACCCTCGTAGGTGCAAAACATCTCTATTATCGGACACGAAGCCCTCAAATTCCGAACGCCCCCGTTGTTCAAGCACGCGATGTCTGTCCTGCGGTTTGAAAAAAGCGACATGGTGAGAGGAAAAAAAAAAGCGAAGGTTAATGGAAATAATTGAAAACCTGACGCAGTTGGTACGATCCCACGGATGAAAATGAAAAAACTGCGGAACTCGATGATTGCCTTCTTATGGCGAGTTTTCACGAAATAAAAAGCGAAATTATTTATCGTCCGCGAGTGTCTCGTTTACTCCGATGTTTCGCCCAGCTACATCACTCATATTTATTTGTTCTTCTCGTGCAAACATCCTCGGCGACCGCATTCGAGGCGCGTAACACCCGATAACGCACGCTCTTTCCCACGAATATGTAGAAGCATGAGCAGAGACATTCCGTTTGCCTAATCCCAACCAATCTCGAGGATGTAGGCGTCTTAGGACGCGTAATCCTGCCAATTTGGGCCGTGAGCAGGGCGCAGGATTATTTCACCGGAGTTCCTGATATCGCCACTCGATTTTGCTTTCTGATTGAGAATTCTCTTACGGAGAAACAAGAGCTTGTGTGATTTGTCAGGATTTGTGAAGGAATCACGAGATTCTGATTTTCAAGATTGTCAAGGATGAAGAGTTCATTTTTTTACTGAAAATATGTCGTTCATATTATTTTTAAGGGTGCATTCCGGTAATTTACTCCCTCAATCTGAACTAGTTAAATCTTCCTAATTAATATATAATAGTTTATTATTAATAATTTAAAAAAAAAATAATAATAATTCGACCAAAATTGAAGACTATACATTTTTGAAGAAAAAAAATGCATTTCCTCAACTGTCCGGAGTCCCGTCTGACTATGAATGACTAACCTACTTACTGAGTAACAACCTTTTATAGTATGTAACGAGGGGTCGACAGCTCGTGAAGTCAGAGTTGTACATATGTGCTGAACTAACTAACTTATTTCAAATACATTTCAAAATAACTAAATCGATTTTTGCCCAATTAAAGGGAAAAAAACTTCCTCAACTCTCTTACAATAATTCATCTTAAAATATCTTGTATTTCTCACCTTACCGAATTGGTAACCCTAACCACAGCCCTGTCTTGAGGTTTGTCTCCGAGCAGGTGCGGCGCCTTAGTTTCGAGAAGAAAAATAAGCGAGCAATTATGGGGCACCGCGAACAACTTCGGTTTCCTGGGGTTAGGCGCCATTAATCAAATTTAGAGAGCTGCACGCAGCTCGCAAGACAAAAGGCGCGAGAGGTGCCAAGTTCTACGAGAAGAGGAAAAGAAAGCAAGAGGCCTCAAGTTGGCCCCTAATGAGTTATCGCGGCGCTTTGGATTCTTCTTCCCACTTCGACTTTGACCCGTGTCTTGCAGAGAATCCTCGAATAGAAAACTTCTTCTTTCTCCTGTTATCGAGTGAAATAAAATATGTCGGCTCGTAAAGCCTCGATGGTGGTCGGTACCATTCTAAGGGCTCAACAAGGGGGTTGCGGGAGGCAGTGTCTCTCATTTCAATATTTTCACGATAAATCCGGCCTGGTTTTTACGACTGGCGGAATAAATAATAAAGCAAGGTCCTGCCTGCGCCTGGCGACGGGGCTACCTATACCTGCGGTGCATCTCCGCGGAAGGCTTTTACGAGCACCACAAGCAGTAGGTATGTCCAAGTGTCAGATCAAAATAATAAAAGAGGGTTGAGGGCAAGAGGGGAAAAGAGAACCGATGCATAAACTCGCGACAACTTATGGGGCTGGCCTTCGAGGGTCCTCAGCCTATTCGCTTTATTAAATCGTTAAAAACGCGAATCGTACCCAGCTCTGCTCAAATTTCCAAATTCTTACCGATAATTGCCGATTAGAAGGTTCATAAGCTCCTATTTTAGAGCAGCTTCCAGGCAGTTTGAAATTGCTTTTCAGAAAACGAAAGTTATTTTAAAATATCGACAAGGGTTAATTACCGATTATATAAAAATTCATCTAGAACGAAAATCGTCGAATAATACGAGAGCTGAGTTCAAAGATGGAAGGACTCTATCTACGACGTGTTTCATTTTTATCGCAACTAATTAATAGCTTAATTAATTCGACGTCATAACTCAAAGCTAATATCAGTCGTTTTACTGCGGGAGGAATAATTAGAGAATTATTTTCTTTCAAAGAGATTGCAAGATCGCATCGGGCGAAGAAGGCTTCGCGAAGAGCGGCTGGGCCGCGGGTGAATTATAATTAAATATCAAACGCTTGCAATTACGGGAATGCACCTGCCTTTAGAAGGAACCCCGAATCAAGGGAAGAGTTTAAACTACTTTTGTGAGCGTGTAAGTATCGCTTTTCTTTGAGTGTGTGTATGTGTGTGTTTAATGTGTACATGAGTGTGAATATGGTACTGCTATCCGGTACCGTGGTACTGCATTAGTGGGGTGAATGACTATCAAGAAGAGACGTCTCTGAAGCTTTCTGGGGACGCCGCTTCGGGCGCTCTGTACCTATATATATTCATTCAGCCGACTTGAATCTCTTAATATTGTGGCTACCGGTTTTTCGCGATTCTCTTTTACATTGGTCTCGTCCTATACGAATATAAGAAGGGTCGAATGCGTTTCCGAGGGCGATAACTAATTGCTCGACCCGATGTACTCTTAAATATGATTTCCTGGGGCGGTAAAAGCCTGCCTTGCAACTTCCAACCTTCGCCCTCACATTCCCGAACTTCTCTCTCTCTCTCACTCTATCTCTCTCTCGCACTTTGCTGCCGTTCCCATCCAGAACTTTTCAGCTCCAAGCTTTATATCGGGCAAAAAGTACATTAAGGCAAAACTCGTGTAATGTGAAAAATACTCAAGAGAAGTGTCAACTTGTATGGCATTCTTGATATTTCGAAAAATAGAGTGAAAATTATATTTAAGGAAATACAGAAATATAGTTATGAGGATGAATATATGAAAATGCAATAATTCAACCAAGTTCTCCTCTTCAAGGTATATTTACTGGAGAGTAAATCATGTTCAAAGCTTATAGCAAGAAGATGGCCAGGTGGAGAACATAAGAAAGTTGAAGCAGAAACAATTACAAATGTATTGAACGAGGAAACAATTAACTTCGGTAAAAAGGAATCATTAGTGTCTGCTTGTGACATACAGTGCTGCATAAGTATCAACATATTGTCGTGCATCATTATATGAAATTGTTGAAGGGAATGTGGCTAACGAGAAGCAAAAACATATATATATATAGTTTGCAGCAGACAGAGCAATCTATTCATTGCTTCAGTGAGGAAACTAGACAAGGATATAATTCCCAATTAAGTATTTTGCGACTTATTGTTAGATCATGGCTTCTGAAATATCTTTTAAAATGTCCTAGAGATATTGTCAATCAATTTTAAACTCTAGGCAATAAAAGTAAGTAGTTTCTAATGAGGAATTCCTTAAACTCATTCACTCACTTTGAGATTTCCAATTTACAGAAGCAGTTTTAATGACAGGATAGTTTTTGAAACTAAAATCTATTAAAGATTAGGACATAACAAAAAAATATTTTTTTAAATTATCATAAGCATAAACGATTAACAAAGACAGTATAATTAAAAGCAGGCGGAATCGTAATTTGAGAGTTGATCAGTCAGTTGATCAGTCAGTTGATCAATCGAACAGGAATTGGCGAAACGATCAGATCAAGATCCTTGAAAAGAGACACAGCCGAGGCCCTATGACGATGAGATTAATCGACAAGGTGTGAAGGAATCCCGTGGGGAGTTGAGACAGGTCGAGAGGACAGTGGAGGGAGTTTAGATGAGACGGTGAAGATAGCGAGTCAAAACATCCTATGGACGGCGCAAATGACGAATCGACTTCTTAATCCCTCTCGATTGGCCGCCTCGAGGGCGCGAAAATCAACTGAGCATTTGAGCAATCGTACTTAAAACAATCGCGTTCCGCTCTGCTGAACGTTCTACATCTACACGTTCTGCACGGACCGTTCCTTCTTGTTACCCTTTCAACGCGGATAACGACGGATAATTTCTCGACACCGTCAACCCACACACTCACACCATTGCACCGAGGTCTTGTGTCAACGAGCCACGGAGTTCTTAGACCTCATGGAGATTGTTACAGGGCTGTGGTGGTTCGGGTGCGTCGGCATGGTTGCGACCACAAAGGTATCGGAGTGTGGCCTGGCACGGGTCAACCGCAAACCGACAACGTCCACGCGCTCTCGGTTCTATGGCTCGATCCGCATACGCGTGCCTCAGCACCCACGTGTATTTGTATGCGATGTTAAACATTCAGGATATGCCTTCCATGAACCAAAAAGTCGTAAATCATGTCCTAGAGACATCATCTCGGACATCATAGACTAGCACGTCTCGAAACTCTTCTTTAAAAACGTCCTATTTTCGTATTCTTTCCGGATACAATGTATATCATGCATCAGTAAACGCGATGCAACTATACATATAAGGGAACATGTTATCAATGTATATAGAATATAATAACAGGACTATACAATTGGTTTCGATTTGAAATTGGACGAGGGTTTGGGAGACAAAGAGGACATGGAAAAGAGTGTAAGCATGAGAGAGATGATGAGATGCTTTATCTTAATGCCGGAATCAAATCAGCTCGCACGGAATTAGAGATGGCATTATGGGGCTATCAGCGCATATGCACCCTGCATCATCATGCAACCTCCACACCCCAATCGGCGTTGCCTCATAACAATACACGGGGTAGGGCGAGAACAATGCATGTTGGGGGAAACACGAGAACACACATATCGGATGATATTACCAAACCCTCAACCCCCTTTTCTATGACTGTATAGCTCGCGTTCCGGAATGTACATTTGTCTGACCAACCGACTGGCCATCTTTCCCCTTCAGTTATCATCAATATTTCCGAAAAAGCAAAACAATTCAACAATTATTATTTGCGAATAGGAGAAACATATATAAACATATATTATTATATTTATGAGACTTTATCATGCACTTGTTTTTCAAGTTGATCAGATTCGGGAACAGAGTGTTCTTGAAGAGACTGTACCGCCTCGAGGCTCGTTCGAGAGGATCGTGTCGCCTCTTTTTTCCCGCGTCGCTTCCTTATAAACTAATTTCCTACCATTCCTCCCACTCTCACTCCTCGACCTTTCCCCCGCAACGTGCCGCCCGTGCTTAACAATTGAATTCTCTCTTTCCATTTACCTATCCGTTTGTATCAACATTTACATTTATATTTGAATAATGGGAAAATAAAGAGGCGAGGTCCTGGAGAGCGCTGTGCTCTACATCAGACTTTCAACTCGCTATTACATTTTTAAGCGTTCGTTTTCAAGCCCGCAGGCCTGCTCTCATCCCCCATCTGTGACGAGTGGACAGGAAAATGGGAAGTCAAAGAAGAAGAAAGAAAATCTCATTACTGTCTTTGTGTAGCAATTTGACATGCCAATAAGTGTCTGGGCTATTGAAATTCGTCATCGGATGAGAAACGAATTATTATAGATTAGATGAATTAGAATTCATCGGATCTGGAATCCTATCGAACATCTAATCAAATCCAATCAATTACATTAATCTCCAATATTCATTAAATTGTACTATCATTTCCCGGTTTGCCCGATTCAGTGACCAATAATAACAATAAATCTACTACCAGTCTCTATGTTTGTTGCAAAACAATAATTTAAAGACATCAAAATATTTTTAGGGTGCCCTATCTTCTAGTGAGCTGAACAGACGAGGGGAGAAATCCCTCTTCACCACATGGGGACTTGTAATCGTTCTACCACTACTCTGACCAATTACACTGACACGAAATAAGACACCACTACTCACAAGAGAAATTTGAGTATACGCATATTCAATAAATCACATGTTAATTAAATAAAATCTAAATTTCAGATTTTAGATATGAAATATATAAAAGCACTCTTTAAACCTTTAGTGAAATATTCTAATACTTTTTTGCAATTGTGAACTAGAACTTTACGAAAAGTTGAAAACTACTAAATGAAATTGTGAAATACAATTATTGTAATTAGTAAAATTGATCACTAAAGTAAATTATTGATCGACTTTTCACTAATTCAGATTTGGAGAGTATTGTACATTATAAGAGCTTCCAAACGGTTTCGCTGCTGTTGCAAATTGAAATGCTGTTCAGAGAAAGAGAGAGAAAGAGAGAAAGAGAGAGATTCGATTGTGCAGATTGCTATCTATAGCCAAGACATTCACAGTACGTGTCAGAAACAAATAGAAATCGGTGTAAACGAGTTATAACGAATCATGAAATGGATCAGGAATGAAATCACCACAGATAAAAATAGAAATTTCGCAATCGAAATATTCACAGACACTTTGCTCTGGTGCTGAAGTGACGCGAATTTCTACATCTTGTTGATAGCTGTAAAGAGATTCTCTCCTGAAATATCTCACGATTGACTCAAAACGAGTGAAGGCGTCTGTTTACATCTTGCTCTTTTGCTTTCCCATCAATTTACTTCAGTGCCAGAAACACTGATGTGAATCGTTTCATTCCATGACGAAATATTTGTAGAAAACTCTACAGGTCACGTAACTGCAGCAATATTAAATATTGTTTAAATTGAATTCTTCATTTTTATTTATATATTTAGACATAATTCGATGCTGAATACGCCCTTTGTTCTTAAAGTAAAGAAACAGAATCAATTGTCTTGAGCCAAAACGAGCGGGGAAATTGAATTTCGAGGCATGAACCATCGTGGGTTGTCGTTTATGGACGAGGCGTGTCACCGGACCATTCTTGAGCATCAAGTGTTAACGTTAACTCGAGATTTACTGTCCCTCTTACTATATGTTCAAATCTAAGGATCTCGACCCACATAGTCGGCGGTATACAATACAAGGTAAAATATTCCGATGCCGTTTACGGCGGGCGTTACTTTGCAAAATTGACAGGTGCCTTGGTACGAACTTACAAGTACGAGTAGGTACCACTAGACTCATTGTCGAGGCCCGTTGCGTCAAAGGAAATTGGCAATAAAAGAAATTTGCTGCACGAACGCTTATTAAATGCCTCATACGTCCCCTGGAGCTCTACCGAATTGAAATCATTGACAATGCCTCCATTAATTCACGTGAAATATATAGCACTAAAACCCATTATCCACTATATAACAAATTTTCATTTTTCACTACATGCTGACGTGCACAACTGTACATTTTTACTATTATGTATATTATTAATCATTTGTATATAAAAAGGATTTGAAGAAAACGATTTTCACCAACATTTTAAGGAATTTCCCTTCTTTCAAGAGCGTTTCTGAAATTTGGTCTTTCAGGGTAAATTCCCGAACTTATTTACAATGACAGTTTTAAATTCACGTGAATCGAAAGTTTGATCAAGCGTCAAGTCTTATTTCCGTTGCAGCGGACATTTGAACAAGAAAACGCACATGATGAAGGCAAATAGCGCCGGCGGAGATGGCGGCATAAACATTTGATAGAACTTAACAACATTTGGGGCAAGTTGCACGATAAAGGGTCGGTTTACGAGGTAGCATATTTCTGTTTCTGTTCTGTTCGTGGGCCACCCATGGCGAGCAGTCAAAATAGCATCTGAAATCATAACGGGCGATTGTCCGCACACGGTTCGAGTTATGAAGCAGTAAACTGTCTTTCTCTCTGTCCCACCACCCCCTCCCCCTCATCCCTTCATCATTGATCCTCTGAAACATGTCTCTCGACATCTCTCTCTTTCTCTCCCTCCCACTGACCATTCTGTCCCTTATGAGAGCGATCGAGGACCTGCTCCCGTCTTATGGAATAATTTAGATGATTGGACAAGAGGGGACGTAGTTTACGGCGTTCTCTATTGTCCTGAAAGCTCTTGCAATGTCATGTCATTGTTTCGTGTCAGTTCGCGACTTCTAGTAAGCATTACGCGGTGTGCAAGGATTCGCCTTTGATATCTAGCCTTGTTATGTGAGAAATGCGTTCATAGATTGTTGCCGTCCAAGTTAAAAAGACACTTATGTCGTATTTTCGCGAAAATCCGATTTTTATATCAATCCATTCGCAAAAGAAAACTGTATCTATCTAGGCAAACGAGAATTCTAAAAAGCAGATAGATTTAATTAATTAACAAGTTTTTTGCGAATAAAACTTCTGTAATTAAATCTGCAAGAATGAAGTTTATACAAAATTAATTCCATGATAATAATCATAAGTATCTTTTTAACTTATACAGCAGATTTATCTCAATTATCTTAACCAGTCAATTCTGGATTGACAGTTGACTCATTATTCAAAATTAAGAAGCTATACTGCATGGATTGTTATTATTATTACTATTGCGACATTTTAAGGTAAAATATCTTTGCTTACCACGTTTTACGATCTTGATGACGATAAATTTTGTAAAATGACTTGGGACACCTTCTCGAAACGTTCTAGAGGATCGACGTTCTACACAGAAAAAAGATCTAGTTTTTGTTATAGCCTATTTATAATACACGTGACTTTAAGTCCGCTTTTAGACAATGCTAGATTAAAGTCTAAAGAGAGACTTAAATTAAGGTGAAATAAAAACAAGCTGTAACAAAAAACTAGACTTTTTTATCCTGTGATAATGTTTACCCGTTACCTACCTGAAACACAAAAAAAGAGAAATATTAGAATGATTGATTTTGATTTTGGTGTGGAATGTAAGGTTCATAAAAGGCTAGGATCGATAAATCAGGAAAGCATTAGGCGCACAACGACACCACTTCATATATGTAGTTTTAGTGAGAGGTCCTCTCTGGTGTTCTTAGGATTTATACGGGCAATATAGGCGGCGGATTAGCGCGATCGCACAGACTTAAGTCCTGCATCGACCGATACCGCGGGCTATTAGTGTCAAAATAAAAATGTGGCTGCAATATATGGTGAAGGCGTAAGCCCCTCTGTTATTACTCGGCCGTGATGATAAAGAAACTGCTAGGAAGGACAGAACACCCGGAGTTCTGCTCTCCAAAATCGAGCTCTTATTTCATATAATGTACAATAATATTACGATACCCCCCCCCCATAGGGGATCGAGGAATGTTACGTAACATTCGGACATCGAAATTTCCTAAAACGAGTATAAAATCTTCTGAATGAACTTCCAAACTTTTCAGAAAATTACTGCGATAGCATTACAAGAGGGTTCAAAAATTGCGAAGAAAAATCGTCACGTATAAAATGAAATAAATATAAAATTCCAATTTGAAAAAATTTTTCTCTTAAATGATCATCTTTTCATTTAATGTTGAAGAAAATGGCCAAAAGGTGGAAGTGTGTCATTTTGCAGATTACAAGGGTGAAAATGTCACGAACCGAGGTAAAGAGGGGTCAAAGAGCTAAAATCCATAAAAAAGAAAATGAGCGTCGTGCCGAGGCGTGAAAGCGGGCAGTCGAAAATCACACTCCCCAAATAAAGTGACCAGCACGCGAGGGCATCTCTGGGTGTGACCACCCCGAGGGCAATAAAGCGTCCTCTCGTCTCGTCAGTTCGTCCGAGGGCGCGAGCAGTGCCATAAAACTTAGAAACAATTGTCTTTTATTGTTTTGTTGTTATTTAATTTTCCCCTGGATTGGACGAGGGGCGAACGCCTCGTACGGTCCTAAATAATTTACGACCGGGTGGATCACCCTCCCCCGCACCTTTCACATCTCAGCACCCGGTAGATCTGCGGAAAACACCCTGTATTGTTATACCCTATCTCACAGCGTGTTGTTTCTCGTCGTGTGGAATTACGATCGGTCACGACCGGTGTTTCCGTGTATGGTGAGAACGTTCTTTCGAGATAACCAACCGGAAAATTTATATCACCGATTATAATGTCAGAGATAGAAAGACTTTGAGAATGCTTTTCTATTGAAGATTATTTTCTTTCTCCAGTCTGTAAATAACAATTATTGTATCCACCCTCTACATTCTCGGAAATTCAATTTTGATTACATCAGGTTTCGTAAAATAAATCCCAATAACGCGAAAAGAATACTTTTCTACTGGTTTATATATATGCGTAGTTAATGAAAGGAAAATTGGGAAAGTATTATTAAAGTATTATTATAAAGGGAAAATTATATTATTTCATGGAATCGAATGACCTACGAATACAAATTTTAATATTCGTTCATTCGTTAATCACTTCATCCGGTATTAGATTATTTTTTATTCACGAGCAGCTTCATCCACTTTTTCAATTACTTGGCTCGCCACAAGATTTAATTTTTCAATTTCCCGGACATTTCCTTGACTTTCAGACAGTCCCCGACAGAAAAGTATTAAAAATGCGAATAAATCTCCTAAAATTCCCTGACTTTATTCGCCGATATATATTCGATTTTTTGATTAAATTCAAGTTGGCTAAAGGGAATTCAATGTGAATTTGATTGCAGCGATTGAAATGAATTTTAAGAGTTGGTTTCTGCAGAAGGTTTAAGTGTTTAAAATACCTTAACGTTTAGTAGCCTCACCGACGTTCGAGCTCTATTTTTATATCCGTTCCTGCAGGAAGTTGGCGTCGCTGCGTAGGGGACCCCCGGGTACACGATGCACGGGACCCCAATGAAAATAATTATTAGCATTAAGTGGACGTAGTTAGTACAGGCCCGTGACAGACGAGCAGTGGTTACGTCGAATCAGCACACAACTCCGTACGTGAATCTGATGCTCGGCCAGAGGATGCGGATCCATTGGCTAGATAACCAGATTTCATTGCGTAATGGTATATATACCGCTGTTGTCCCTCTCTTTCTGATCTACATTATTGCCGACGAGAGATTCAATTCAGATCAAGAACGAACAAGCCGTTTAAGTCTACTCGATTTATCTACATAATTTATTAATTTACTTATCATTTCAACATTTTCCCGAGCCAAATACTGCATAATGAAGTTAATCACTTGAATAACAGTTAATGATCCTCGCTCGATTTTCCCCTCAAAATAATTGTAACAGTTTTTATTTTCGATTCATTTCGATCCGGGCAAAAAGACATTATTTTCTTTTTAATTTTTCTTGTTTGAGCTCGTTATTTTTAAAGCCATCGCCATCATTTCAGAGCGTAATAAATAAATTCCGTAGGGTGGCAAGCGAACATTGTGTAGGACATATAAATAAACGGTTTATGTCTGGGATCTGGACGACCCTTTTGCACTCTCTCTTACTCACTGACCCTCTCTCTCTTTTTCTCTCTCGCCGAATATCTTTCTCTAACTCCCTTATTCTCCATATTTGAGTTATGATTCATAAAAGCTAGATCAGCAATCGCAATCGACTCTTTACGGGTTACGTTCACGTCGTGTTGAGGTGTTAACTCTCACCCAGTGTCATTACAGAGGCATTAACTGTTCCAAGTTATTAAGTTTCATATATGAATGAACATATAACATCTATCGAAAATTATTTTAACTTTCATAGCAGATTTTTATCTTTACATAAATTGTAATTATATAATAATTATATAATACACTTTAGAAATTTTGATCATAGAGATACTGTGAGGAAAGAATGATCTCCAGAACTAGAAAAGCGTGTTGATCAAAGCATTTATCTAACTAAACACTACACTCAAGTGTTACTAGTAGCGACCCTTTCAAAGAGGTTGGATCAAATCACGACAAGGCGAACACGTGCATATATATTCTGGTAATCTTAAAGCTATAAAGGGCTGTGCTTTAGAAAGCGGCTATCGCTTGAAAGACCTGGGTCTCATAGACCAGTGACAGTAGTACTCTCAATGTCAAGTGTAGCGTGCAACTACCCTATCTATCTCCTCAAACTAGGACGAAAAACAGACCTTCCCACCAGGACACATCGCTCTTGAAATCAAGCATGTAAACATGAACATCATGAACATCAACTTGAACTTATTAAACAGAAACAAAGAAGAAGTATAGCTTTTTCTTGGATTTAAAATATCAATTGGTTCGCACCGTAACAATAACATGTTATTAGACCACAGGGAGGAAAAGGAACAGACTTCTCCAGGACGATTTTCCAGTGGATGGATACGGATGTAACATCGTCTTTATTTGGTTCGTTTGCATAGCTGCCAGGACGAGCAATAAATAATGAGCAGCAAGGAATACAAATAAAGAGACGAGTCACACCGTTTGCATATCTCGTGGGTGTAAGGACGTACACCCACAAAGTAAGATTTGCGCGTGTATATTATATCGCCAGCCAGACTACAAAGCCAGCCTACAATGCTGGGAGCGCAACATATCTGACGGTTTCCGTTCAAATAGAGCTCTACTCGCAGTTTGTTCTCAAGGTGCAGGTGTCAACTCTCCTGTACTTCCGGATGAGATTCCTTTTATTGCTCTGCGTTCCTTCTATTTTCTTATCTTTTTTCTTCCAAGCTGGCATTCTCTTGATTGTGCTGTTTGGGAGTTTTATTATTTACTCATGATTCCAAATCTAGAAGTTGAGATAAGATGTTCTTGAGAGAAATGATAATTATGGTCAGTAAGTGAATCACTCTGTAGTCAGTAAGGTGGATCAATTGAATCAATTGTTCTGTTTGATTCCGGAAATCGGATTGAATTATTAATTTTGAGAGAAGAATGGTATAATACTCATCGAAGCACCAAGTGCTCTCTGAATGAGGACTTTGACTTGCAGTTAGCCAACAACGTTTGCACGATATGTTGATATGAGTTTACGCAGCAACTCCAGAGCCGATGTCGCTGCACTTAGCGGTACGTGTACGCACAGATGCATACAGCAGCGTTGTAAATATTTCGAGTTTGTTTGACAACTATTGCTTTGTGTTAGTCGAGAGCCCATAAGTAGTTAAAGATAAGAAACGCGCTTTATCAAATAGCTCGACTCTTTCGCGATGTAAGATATACAAGTTCTGGTGACAATGCACTTCCTTGTTTCCGCGTTGTAACCACTTCTCTGCTTTTCTTCTAGAGTAAGTCCCGATTATGTTACCCAGATCTCAAGGACAGCTCGATTCTTCTCAGAACTTTGACCGTGTTATGACTCGAGGATGTATACGTTTCTCATGTCAAACCCGGTCAAGATTTTCCGAGTATTCTAGCGTGGAAGATGTCTTAGAATTTTTTACAAGAGTAAGGGGATATGGCAAAAAAGGAAGAAGAGTTGGAATTTCCGGAAGATAAAAAGTTGCATTATGTTGGTAATTCAACCTTGACGCTTCATTTCAATATTAATTCGAGAGCATATAGAGAGTATTAAATTCTATTGTATAAAAAATATAATAAAAAAATAAAATAATGGTAACGCGTTACTTTATGATAGTAAAAAGTGTCAAACACAGTTTAATATCCACCAATAATACATAGACTAGCAATGATTGGAGACTCGATATTTCTTCCCAATGCATTAACTTGGAAATTCTAGTTTCCGCTGTCGATTGCAAGTCAATATCGTTGGGGATTCCTGAGAGAACGCGTGCTCGTGGTTTCTGCGGTGTTTGAACGCGAAATGGACAACATATGTAATGGCTGTCCGCGGCTGACTGATTGCTGATCGTGTCCGGGGAAGTGGGGTAGCTTCAATATAACCGCGAGTGAAGGAGGGAGAGAGAGATGCCGAGATGCAGTGATGCAGTGAGAAAGAGAGAAAGATAGAGAAAGGGGATGATGACAGAGAGAAATATTTGCCGAGCCATCGACACGATTGCTTGGCCGACACAAACGCTCAATCGCTTCTCTTTCAATCTTGATCTCCCCCTGTTCTTCCCTTCTCCGTAAATACTGTAGGAATTCGAATACCCAGAGGAAGTGGTTTAAGAGTCGTTCTGCACCGAGGCTTCCTTTATTCCTTCAAGGATTCAGTGGTCAAAAAGCTTCAACGCGAGTCGTTCTCATCGAGCTGGTGTAAAAGCGCGTTTATAGAGCTCATGCTCAAGGTACTCGGTTTTATCACGTCTGTAATACCCGACAGAGTCGACTCAATTTCATCCCCCTAAACGCCTTCATCTGGATGGGCACTTACCCGAGGAAACGAAATCGCGAGAAAGAGAGTTTCGGTAGAAGGAGGGATAAGTAAGACCTCGAGATATGACACCAATAACAAAAATCATAAACACTAGGACCGTTGATTAACTTCCCTTGGACAGAAGTGAGAGCAGAGCTATTTCTCCCGATGTTACGAGGATCATAGCACTGGGAGAGAATCCTCTCGACACCATTTCCTGTAATACTCCCGGGGATGTGGGGTTTATATTAGATTGTCCACCCTCAGTTTATATATGTTGCTTCGATTGCTGCAGACCAAATTACAACTAACACGAAACGAGCTTGATTTCTGCTCTCAGTCTGCAGAGTTCTAGAAAGTACGAAGGACAACTATGTCAAGTACTGTTGTTGGCAGCTGGCGACCGACAAAATAATTTAGATACACATGATAATTATGTGTATAATATATGTAATAATAATAATAATTATTATTATTATTATTAAATAAGCTACTACTTCCTCACGCTTTACGTTTAGCAACAACATTTCAGGAAATTAAATTTTGACAGATAAGGAAGTGCATCACATTATTTATCCAAATGATGTTAATTGCTTCAAACTTTCATTCAAAGCACTTAACTCGGCTCTAAAACGCATGGATAAAATACGATGACAATTAAAAGGATTCGATATCAAGCGGCATACCGATAAACCTCGTAATAGGTGCGATTCGAAACTCACGATTCGCAAATTACTCAATTACCTGGTGGGCTTTAATAAGGGTCCGTCTCGATTTAAGGAAGAGCTTAATCTTGCGACCGTAAAAAGTAAACGGCGAGGCCGCAGGGTCGGTGGGGTGGAATTCCTGTTTGTACACATGCACATGGCAACTGTCTGTATACGTTGGCGATCATCGCAGAAAACCGAGCGAGATATCAAGGCGAATGCATTTTTATGAGTGGCGTGTTGGCACTCGCATGTCGGACTCAACCAACTCCTTCCTGACGTGGGTCAAAACCTTCTGCTCCTTCTTCACCTTCTCTATTTCTCTCTTTCTCTCATTCGAGTCGCTCGTGACAAGGCACTCCAATCAGAAAATATCGTAATCTCCAGACGTCGTTTTGCCCTTACGTAATTCACGTGTCTGGTAATCGTCGTTGCGTGAGACCACAGGTCGTGCTTCGAGACTACCCTTCGACCTGGCCCAAGTCTCCTATAAAAGATAATTCCTCATAAAGTATGATTAATCGGCTCATCCCCAAAAAAACTAAGGTCCCTAATACGCCACTCGTTTCATTCGATTCGCCGTTTATATAGAAGGTTCAGATTTTCAGGGTCACGTATTACACCTGCTGACAATCAAGGAATTCTAGCTTTAGGGTTAATTTTTTTCGCAAAATTCTAGCATCCTGAGATATAATTAATTCTACGGTTTTAATATCCAGATTGGCCATGTTGGTTTGCTGGTCTCTTTTGAAATTCTTCAAAATTTGTTATAATTCTTAGAAACCTCTTGAAATACAATGAATATATTTTCCAATTCCGACGAAGAAATTCCACATCCCCTTCCACGATATGTGGCGGTTCAATTTAAAAATTTTGATTATCGAATTGTGATACGCAAGCGAATTTTGGCGCCATGTAGAGACTCGCGGATGATTTTCGTTCCTCTGATTGCAGAGATCGCTCGAGGCGAGACGTTGGAGGTGAGAAAGCAAATAAATAAATAAACGTGTACGTAAAAGGGTAAATGGTCCGTGCAACATGTTTCCCTTGCCTCGGTGGGGCACGGAGGGTTTTTCCAGGGGCAGCAAAGAGCAAAGGGGGTCACGCGTTGCCATGCAGTCTGACTGACAACCTGACTTATGCAAATACAGTCTCGCTTCGCCGGGTAATCTGATCGTACGTAGAGGCCTTTATATTTCTGGATGGGATTTAAATTACCTGTAAGCCGAGCCGTTTTAGGGTAATAATAATAACGGCGACGACTTTATTGCCGCCTGCACTTGCCAATCTATTCACGCGTCGTGGCACGAGTACATTGCGATATTCCAAGTCCACTTCCGCCTACGCATCATTACGTCACAAACGTGATTTTGCTCATCTAACACCTAACATTAATCCAAAGTTATGCGCATTATACGATCTATTGTTTTGCATTGGTTCTGCACTCTTTGACTAAACTTGTTTGATGAAGACATGTCCTGTACAAGTTCCTACAAAGAGGAAACTTGAATAAGATTTCATGGAATATTAAGAAATTTTAAAGGATTTCATGGAATTTAGAAAAAATGTTCAACCTAATTCTAATATATCCTTATTTTTTATAACCCACTTTATTAATGGTAATTTCCTATTAAAAACTTTTGAAATCACCTACGCTGAAAGTCTCTTCAAATTTCACGACGTAAAATTAGTAAAAAAAAAAATTGGTCAAAATGTTCAAAATTTCTATAAATCTCTTGAAATCCTTAAAAAATTCCATGATTGACTTTAAATGCCTCATAGATTTTTAAGTAGAATTTCATGTAGTTATAGGAAAAGTCATAGTTTTCTACTACATATAATGCGTGCAGAAACAATATTCTCTAACCCGTGTAAAAATTTTCCTATCTTTCCCTATTTGAAGTAGAACTCTACTGTATTCGATGTTTCATGTCCGAGATAGCATCAGGATGAGTTCGAAACGCAAATAAAGAGTAGCTTACGAGCTTGATGTCCACCTTCTGCCTGTCATATAAAAATAATTTCTGTATTCCGCTTTTTATGAGTACCATTCGTTCGCCCCTAGTATGGTTAAACGCACGTCGACATCGGTGATTCCGATCCGCGAAGCCGTAAATCCGGATTAAAGCGTACTACAACTTCCGGAAACGACCCTTTTCCCCGTAGACGAGCGCGAGTAGCATGATAATAGTTAATCTTGTATGCAATTTACTAATATACACATTCCTGACATACATCGGTTTTAATTGAAAGACATTCACCTAAAATGTAAAAGAGTTTAATGTATCTATTATTCGAATTTGACAAAATAAATGAATACCCACCAACAGAGTGATGAAAATAATGTAGAAAATAAAATTCTCGTTCATTTATATTTTATGATTTAGCTTGCTTTTACATTCCATAGACTTGTACTTCGTAAATGGGTTGTCAGAAAGTTTTATTTGTCCACGCGCATACGGTAATTACAAAAATGCAATGTGACAATAAAATCTGTATTATTACAGCATGCTAAAAATTTAATAGAACCGTCATTATTTCGTGGTGACGCGTGTTGTTGCTATAAAGAAAACCCTTTTTTTGACCTCTTTCCCGGTTTATTCGAACCTTTTATAGCTGTTTTCTACACGGTACAATATACGAGCTCTAAAAATTATCAACAATGATTATTAATGAAATCTGCCTTTGGCCAGATGAACATTAAACTTAAATGATTTATAAAATACAAAAATGATGTAAACATGTACCAATAACAGTAAAATTAATGTAATCAGGGAATAAAAAATATTTGTATGCTGAGATTAAAAGGAAAAAGATTGAAAATTTGAAAACCTAATTAAAGTGTTAGCAGTGGTCAGTAAGGGAGTTCATTGTGGTAAATTCTGAATTTAGAGAGAGCAGACTCAATTGACAAGAGCGAGGGAGCTAGGACTCCTTGGACTTTAATTATACCCTTGACGTCAATCCTAGTAACAACCGGTTCTTCGCACGATTCTCGATGAATCTCAAGTTAACTAACGGTCGTACCAAAGATAATTAATTGAAAGGGTCCTCTGAACTGTGGACTCGTAGGCACTAGGACGGGTTACCGGTCACCTCGAGCTAATCATAGACCATCGGCCTCGTCCCCTTGGTACCCGACTCCTCGTCCTGGCGACTCGCCACGCCATAAGCACGTCATGTACAAGGGTGTCTGATTGTAATTACTTTACTCAAGTGTGGTGATTAAAGTTCTCCAGTGACCACTGCCCGGCAACCCTGTCCACGACTCGATACTCCCCCGTAATCGCTAGCTCGGTTGCACTTTTATCTTACGACGTTCCACACCTTGCTTACATACATATATTTATATAATGTATAGATTATATACATATATAATTACATGCTTACGAATTCTCCAAATTTAACAAAAGTATAGGATTAGACTAAGCCACGAGCTCTGTTATATCAAATTCTAACAAGTCGCTTGATTTCTACTACAATATATTGTTAAAATTCTATCATAAACTTTAAAATTCTTTGAATCTCCTAAACTTGTTGAAAATCTCTAGAACTCATTAGAAACCCAGGGAATCTCAAAGAATGCCTTGAAAGTCTTTATAATCATCCTTTGAAATTCTTGAGAAGTTTTTAAAATCTATTAAATAAATTATAAAATCTACATATGTATGTAATACGACAAAAATAGCATAGCATAAATATCAATTTCTATTTTCCCTGACATTTCCGTGACCGATTTTTTAAAAAAGTGCTAATAAATTTATTTTCTATAAGAGCATAACGATTGTTTGAAAATACTAAGCACCCTACTGAAAAATAGTGCCAAGTTAAATATTTCTTTGACTAAAAAAATAAACAAAGCAGTGAAGTAAAATAAATGAAAGCAAAAAGGGGTTGAAATTTTGCATGCCAATGAACTCATTCGCGCAGGTTGCCGTGAATTAAAAGTGTTCAATTCTCTCGCTTTATTCGGACTGTCGAAAGCGATGAACGAGCGGAAGGGCGTGGGTGTCACAAGGGAAAGTTTTCTCTCGTCCCGCGAAATTTTCACTGAAAGCTTTGACAGCTTATTTTGCCACGCTTCTCCCCCACCTGTCAGACGTCGAATGCCACTGCGTATTGAATCCGAACAATAATTCCGTATGAAATAATGGAAATGCCCGTTTGTGGCCGTCGACTCGTGCTACCGGAATTCCGGATTACATCCCCGATAATTCCCGTGTTTCGACACGGAATTTTTTCATTATCGAACATCACAACAATTGATAAAGTCGTACGTTTTTATTTGCCATGCAGAATCTGTATTTCAATTTATCAGAATTTTTTTAGTTAATAATCACTTTTTTGAAAAAAAGATGCGATTTTTTTACGATCATACCTATAAAATGAATTGATTATTATTATAGATATCTTGTCTTGAGATAGAAATTATGGGTTCACATTGTCATCAGCCTTGAAAACTTTATTGTATATGGAACTCGAGCAACGAACTCTTAATAGGTATAATAAAGCGAATTTTTGGAACAGTATAAATAGAAGAGTTACTGACTTCAATTTCAGTCGAAAAAATATATTCTTCGTATAGCAAGTCTTAAAAAGTGAGAAACTCTCAGCATGTCTTCTCTTCGAATATTTAGATTTCTGCTGGTTTTGTGTCTTTCAAGTTACGCGCTTGCAAAGCCCATTGGAAATGGTGTTCAAGGTCGGAAAATCATTCCTAGATTTTTTTTATAGATTATATGTATTAATAAAACAAAAATATTTTTCAGAGGTAAGACCTCCGATGAAAGATGAATCTAACGAAACTGAGGGAAATCCAGGGATGAAACCTTCGACTGAAGATGAGTCCACCCGAACTGAGAAAAAATCAGAGATGAACCTTCCAACTAAAGATGAATCCACTGAAACTGAGGTAAATCCGGATGTAAGACCTTCCATGAAAGATGAATCTATCCAAACTGAAGGAAATCCAGTGGTAAGAATAAATTTTGATTTCATATCTCCGCCACTTTTAATTTTTTCCAAAGGTTTATATCTATCTTTCTATTATTTTCCAGAATTGACCAAGCAAAAACTTAAGAAATCTGCATATGAGAAACATCTGTACACGATGTATAGATTTCTTACTCAGAGTTACGATTTCTAACTCAATAAATTATTTACCTCATATATTTACTTTACAATCATATTAACGATATATACTGAAGGTAGAAAAAGAGTCCAATTCCTATTTATTTTTTAAATGCGATTTCTAATTGTTTTCTTTCGATCTGCTTAAATTAAAGAAAAATGCTGTAGCACCTCTAATTCTACTTTACATATTGACTTATAACTCTCAACTGAAAAAGTTTCGATCATTGCGAAATAGGAAGGGTCCGTAGCACGATTTTCACAGTGGCCTGAGTCATTCCATCCGATTTAGGGTCCCGCATGTGTGCGCGTTGGTGTGCAACGGACTTACAAACGAAACGAATCGGACCTGCAAATTGGGAGGGCAAGATACGCAAAATACACAAGCTTAATCCCAACATATGCACACATGTACAAAATATCCACACACATATGTATATTTACATACATATCTTGCGTGCCAAGTTGTTAAGCCTGGTTGAACGTCCGTCTGTCGTTCAGGGCAGTGGGAATGACATTTTAGTGAGTGCTATACGCACGCTTTTGCGTAATCGCACCTGCTATTACTTTGCCTGGAGTCTCGATCCGATATCTGACCACCTCAGTGAAAGAGAATCCAGATAAAGGACAGAATTAGGCAGAAGCGAGTATCAAAGAGAGATAAAAGTGGCGAGTGGAAGCAACAAGAGGCACGGAGAGGAAGGAGGGATACTGATAGATCATTTATTCGATTAAAGGCAAAAAGCCCCATATTAGAATTGTACTCTGTGCGCTCGTCTGTGCGTCAGAAACTTTTTTTCTTTACAGTTTCAACCTCAAATAACTTCACTTACACAATGTACTCTAAAGTTTCAATTTATAATATAATTCAATTGAGGTCATAATATGAGGTCACTGAGTGTTACTTTTGACTTTAAAATCAATCTTATGGAGAGTAATTACATCAATAATGGACCCTATCATTCGCATACTATATATTACTATATAATATAATATAATAGTGAAGTGTTCGCATTCATTGATGCATCTGATTAATTATACATCCAAAATCCAAAAAAATCTCAAATCTCAGTTTTTATTTGAATATTTCTAATCACACATGGAATATTTCCTGTGTCTGTAGCCCGAGAATAATATTGCTAGTAAATGATTAATATAAATATTTCGAAAATGTCGAGTCATTTCTAAATTATGGAACTTTATCTTGGACGATTAACGTCACCATAAGAGAGTAGAAGTTATGGCAACTACTTAGCTCGGATACACTGAGAGGGTGAAGTCATCGCGGGTTAAATGTCCGTAGAGATAGTCATGAATAATTTTTTTTTCCTTTTAAAAATTTCGAGTGTTAGCCTCGTGTCAATTGGCGACTTCCATTTGCCTTTGCTTTCCGGCATCTGGGACCCGAGTCGATAAAAATTATGTCCTGTAGGACCTCGCATGGTGTCAGCCGGCGTCGAAAGACGCGCAGCTGCGTATCACCGGTATCTATCACGTCTGGAACGTGTCGGTAACGAGTCCCGCGCGTGTACCTTACACATTATGCGAGTACATTTCGAGGGAACTCGGTCCATAAACTTTAGACCCACTAAGACAAGACAAATCGAAATTAGAACCCTTCTATCATCTTCTTCTCAAGAAATAGACTAACCATCGATTTAACAGGGTGTCTACTATTAAATTTTGCCCAAAAAATTGCACAGTAAACATTCTTTTTAATTATTAATTCAAAAAAAAAACTTATCAGCTTTATAAATTGCTATTAAGTTTCCTACCACTTAGAGAAAGTTTATCGAATTGTACAGTTATAACATTTAAAGCCCTATCTATTATAAAGTCGATTTCTGATAATAGCACAAACGTCAAGGATTAGTAAACATAATACCTACTATAAAGAAGATTCCACTAATCGTAAAAAGAAGCCAATGAGAACCGTCCAGGTGCAGTTGGCAGCGATACCACCGCTTATCACCTGTTATTACTCGTGCCGAATCAATTTAGCGGTTAACATTTTCTCGTTTTCGATTCGTTTTACGTGCCGACAAATACTCGGGTGAGAATTGAGCCGCGATAAGCTTCGGTTATTGGTTTCATTCCTGCAGGTGTCAGAGGAAGTCGTTATTTACATACTATGCCCCAGAACTGGATGCATTTTCACATATTATTCATCTTATAAAACTTTAGTGCATCAACTGACACGAATTTAAACGATATTGCTCCTTGATGAAAGTTGTTATACAACTTGAAAATAAAAATAAATTAAATAATGATAGAGGCAAGATTGCATTAAGATAGCTTTTGCTCGAAAGATATTTCTCTTGATGTACGCATATATAAATATATATATTTCTATGTACATTGATACTTCTTCTCCATGAACATGGGATAAAGGTGCGCTTTGGTCGTTAATTCGCACCGACTCGGGTGAACGCCGAGGCTTTTCCCTGTTCCTGAACTGCTCGTAACACCCTCTCACCCTCTCACCCCACCTCTTGACAGGGCCTTCTTCGTGGAATGTCTCGAGTTAATTTTTTCCCCCGTGTCGACGAGAGAAAGAGAGACGGAATGAGAAAAGAGAGCAAAAGCACCACGGTTCTATCTTCTCTTATTTTTCCTCGAGCTCGCGACTTAATTAATCGCATAACACGGGGCCTAATGAAATCAGAACTCTCGCTCCCCCACCCCTTGCCCTCTCATACCATCTCTCTTCATCTCATCCCTCGTCGACCAACCGAACAGAGCGCTATACGTAAAAACGGAAATATTTGCCAGGAATACTTTTACTCTGCCTCATCCACCTTTTTTTCACCCCCTCGTTCCGTCGAAGCGACGCTATAACACAGAGGAAATAGTCGGAGACGGGCAAAAATTACTTTGGAAATCAATATTTGTTTCGTCAAATTTCCCGTCTCGATTTCAGCTCGGGTCCCTTTAAAAATGTAGAAAGTATTGAGAAAAAAGTTCAGTCCTTCTTGTGAAAAAGTCACGAGGAGTGACTATTATTAATCAAGAGTATTTTAATTGTCTGAAATCCAATTTTTTAAAATTGTGAAAAAATTGTGAAAATTTACAAATTAATTGATGAATTGTTCTAAGGAAATAGAAAAGTATTTACCTAAGATCTTGGAAAATCGCCTTTAAATAACCAAGCTCGTCCCCCTTTGGGAACTGTTCCAGGAAAGACATATCAAAGCGAGGCGTTGAAATCGCCTAATCACGAAATTCATTATAGACACCTCGAGTTGAAATAATTCAAAAGGGGTTGGTACCACTCGATCCAAAGGAACTGGAATAGACGTCGCTCTAAAGGGTAACGCGAAGCAACGTGGGATTTTATGGTTGAGCACCTGACCATTTCTCACGACACGTTTAGCACGGATATTAATATTACCCTGCATCGCCTCTACTTATACCCAGTACTTGTGCAGAGTACACAATATATATGTACCTACAAAGAGGGCGGGTGGTCGTTCGTTAAAATAATAAGCGTGCTTCGATGACTATAAAACCCTTTCGGAGAATGGCTGTTATCGTTGGTATTGTCCTGTCTTGTAGCAAAATTACGAACTGTAAACTCCTTCTATATCAGCTCATGCTCAAAGAATTATCATCGAAAGCAAAAACCAGTGTGACATTTATGGAGATTTTCAAGTCTGTATTTTTATGCACGCGATAAGTTCTGACGAAATACTGCAAAGCAGCCTTTGTATGTTACTGCTAATTTATTGTCATAATTCTAACCCCAAAGTAAATGTACAAAGGTCTTCCTCATATAAATTATTCGTCGTCCTCGTATCTGTTCATGAATCATTATCCTATCATTGATTCTTTTTCAGACTAAAACCAAATTTCCGAAAATGAAAATATTTAAACAAAAGATTTCTTTAAATCATCAAAACCACAAAAGAATGATAAAGGCACGCTCGTGACATTCTAGTACAAATATATGTAAAATAAAGCAAACTGTTTCCCATGATTCTTTAAAGACTGAGATTTACCTTTTGAAATATAATATACATAGTATACATATATGTATAGAGAAAATTTGTCTCGTTCCTGGCTATTTGAACAAAAGTTACGGTTTCCCTCTGAAATTAGATTTTTGGTCCCAACATATCAAAAGGTTGAGGAGAAAACTCGAGAACTGATGAGGTAAAATTCGATAGAAGCTATGCCAATTTCTCCGCGAGATGCGTGACCCGCGTGCGCGACATTATCAACGGCGTTCGCTTTGTGAAGCGAACTATAACTGAATTTCCTTCGTCATTTTATGCATCAGACTCGCCATACTGTAACCGAATTCGATGGGTAATGCAATTATACATCTTTGCCCGGACTGCGTAGGTATGTTACAGTCGCGCCTCTCCACGTGGGCGTGACGCATCGACGTCTCTCGTGTACACTATTATTATCTACGTATCCGGATGATGATACTTTTGTAAGCTAAAGAAAATTGAGAGACTCCATTCTAAAAATCCCAGCAGTTCTTTCCCTTTTCAGAATAACGCCATTCAATACTCATTTAACACATTTTTCTTAAAATTTTTCTTAAACTAATTGAATCTGTGCATGAGGTTGGAGATAAACCTCAGCAGAATCACTGCTGTTCATATTATGTGCAGCATTATATTATTACCATTATTACTTGCAAGAATGTTGTTAGCGCGTCAACAACAATTAAACTATGAATCACGCATCCGCCATGAATAGGGCTGAATTATAATATGACAACAACATATTGTATATAGAAAAGAGAGAGGGGGGGGAGGAAGAGAGAAAGGTGGATTGAGTGGGAGAGAAATTGGTACAAAGCTGACGTGCAGGGTTCGCTATATATTGTGGCTCCACTCAATCAGAAGTCATAATACATTTAACGCGACCTAATGAAGTCTTGATGAAAGGCTGCCGCTGGGACAGCATCAGGGGTTCTCAATACCCCTGCTTCCCCTGAATCCCACCACTTCCGGAATCGCACCATTCCGATCTCCATTGAGCTCTACAAGTACTTTAATTCCGAATAGTAGACTCAGAGGATTAGCGCAATAAGAACTCATAAAGAACACATAGGGATGGGCAAATAGACTTTGAAGAAACGGAAGAAGCAAAGCGGCTGCGGTTTTTGTACGATAGCGTCACTGCAAGCCCCTCGACGAAGAGACCAGGGTAATCCTCGGAAATTAAAAATGCCCGCGTTTCAAACGTTTCAAGCGTTTCAAAGACCGACTGTGACTTGGCTACCTAGCCTTTCCAGTTTCCACTCACTCGCCCATTGGTGGACATTCTCTCTTTCTCTCTCTCACTCTCTCTCTCACAAGCTCCATTTACAGAAACCCCATCAAAGGGATTGTGGCATTACGCTTTAGAGTTTAGGAGCTGGAAGACGTGGCACTCGGCTTGGGACAGAGTGCCGCTAGTAGAAAGGGTGTACTCCCCAGACTCAGAGTCTCGTTTCACCCCCAACCCCCCTTACATTGCCGTAGCTCACCCTCTCATAGAAAGAGAAACAGAGCGCGGGCCTCGGACACTTACCCGTGCTCTTCGTAAATGAGTATTTGTCTTTGTGAATAAATAAAATGCATTACACAGTTGCCACGACGCAGGGCTGTTGGGGACTGTGAAAAAGCACCAGAAAAGGGAGATGAAAAAATTGACATCTTGTTCTTTCCATGTCCAGTTTCTTCAGAAATCCAAGAGAAAAAGGCATATCTTTTGTTTAATCTTGATCTTTGTTTAAACATGTATTTCGTTTTTGGAAAACTCAGGTATAAAATTGGTGGTTATACTGTTAATACTTTTTCATCAGTCAGAGAATGCGAATTGATATGTACAATACGAACAGAAGAAGAAGTAGAATTCATACGAACGTGCGTTTGCATACAATGCAGTCTCTAATTATCGTTGATACTTGACTAAGAGAATCATACTTCTGAATATTGAAGAACTGCGTCATTCCGCGGAGACATCTCACGATTTGCCTTCCGTTAAAGTTTCCTCGTATGTAGCAGCACGTACAGGTAATTAAATTATTCGGAGTGTGTGTTACAGCCATGCAAATAATAATAAGAGGCCGACGTCATCTCAACAAAATAAAATGGATTTTTAACTAGACGAAACTACTTTTACTTTTATGTACTTTTTTTGCATTCATTCATTAAATCATAGTATGGAAATGAAAATGACAGAACTCGCGAGTCGGCGAAACACAGAACTAGAAAGGAGCAGTCAAACACAGAAAACACGATCCTCGGCACGCGTTAAATCCCCCAAGACCGACCCTTCTTCACCCTCGTCTTTCACCCCCGCTTTGCTATTCTCGGTTCTCAGTTTCTCTTCCTCGGCTTTCTTTACCCTCCATCGAGTCAGGCCAACAAACATTAAGAGCTCCTAGATTTATTTATAACTACATTTACGGGCATGCTAAGCTCGCAACCCCTTTCACTATACGAATTATTACGTTTATACGAATGTAAGAACAGCCTTGATAAGAGGGGCTGCTTTTAGGAATTTATACCTTACACAAGATATTGCGAGATTAGAGCTAAATAAAAAATAACACCTTTGCAAATTTTTTGTAAAAATTAAGGGTTTTCAACCTTTCTCAGATAATCATGACTTTAATCAGTTTTATAACAGTAAATTAGAGTCAACAATAATTATTAATCACATTATTAGTTCAAGAGTGAAATCTGATAAATAACACTCCATGTGATACGAAGGCACCCATCCGAGTAGAATCGAGCAAGAACTGCTTAACACAGTCAATCGAATGAGAACCGTTAAACCATTTCATGCGTCCAATCGGACAAAATAATTCCACATAATATCAAATATAATTTTATATGTATATTATAATATTCTTTACTAAGAAAAATTTAACCGGTATTGCGCTGAAGTCACTTGAATTCACTGGCTTTAAATCTCTTGAAGTCAGTGAAATCTTCTAGAATCATTGAAATATCAAGAAATATCTTAAAGTACAGTATATAGATAAGTACAGTATACACCCGGATTTTTTTAAATTCCCGCACAGTAGACACCCTGCTAAATTACCGTTTTAGACTCTCTGATGATAAAGTCGTCTACTTTACATTAAGAAAAAGCATATTTAAGAATTTAACTTGCAAACTACAGATTTCGTTCCCCGAAATTTAATATCGACCAAGGTAATAATGAAAAGACACTACATTGTTATTAAGTTTAGGTCGACTGCTTGGTGTATTTGACTCGGGTAAACTTTTAAGCGTCTTAATTTGACGGTTAAATTGAAATTCAGAAGTCCCGCCGCGAACTTAAATACAGAGTGTATATAGGAGCCTCCCTTACAACATAGTAATCTCGCAGGAACTTTCTCTGGATGCTGATGTTGATACATACCGCCGGTTATGCGAACGTGTCCCCGTCGTAGTATCAGAGATACCCCCGCGGCGTTTCACGTACCTACGACATACCGATGTTTCGTCGAGAATTATTCAGGCTCTACATCAAGCCCTACGAGGGCCTTGCTCCGCCGTAAGGAATCTAATTTGAATAACACACCGATATGCAAGGTCGCGTAGACGACGATCTTCAACCCCTTAACCCTACGCCAAATTTTCATTCACACGAAATCAGACCTGCGGTATATCAAATCATAACTAACCGGTCAAGAAAAGGGAAACGATTTTCATTCACGACAACATATAATACCGACCATAAATTCAAAAAGAACAAAATCTGCCGATTTATCCATTGAAGATTATTATATGTATATAAGTATCTTTTTATGATATTTATTATTATTATATGTATCTTGGTTTAATTAACAATTGAGGAATGCAGAATCTTCGAAGACAATCACCCTGGCTTAATGGAAAACGTCTTGAAAACAGATTAAAGTATAGTTATATGAGTTTTCAATCATCGACTTGGGCATAAAGGACTTGGTTTATGGTAATGATTATGTCGAGGAGAAAAGCGTTTGTACCGGCATTAGGAGTACGCCTAAGACAATGAGCTACGGGCCTTTGGAGTAAATCCCCGACCTCCGCGTAGCGTATCGACATTAATTCCCTTGCCCCCAGCTTTTAACCGGAACAGACGCACCCTATAATAGGCAAGTTGGAATCCAATCTGCAAGTTTGCAAATTCAATTCGTAGCCGTCTTACGAGAAGAGCGCCGAACGAGCGCGCGTTCGCCTTTAGCCACTGTATAGTCAGCAAGAAGCAAGAACTAGCTTTTACTCCTTACCACTTCCTTCAGTCATCTGATGAGAATGTAAAGGGCTTTAAACACCCTGTAAGATAATTTAGCATCTAAATTTAAAGGAATAGTATGAAGAAGTATACGTCCTGAAAAATTTAACTAATGTTCATTGGTGTCCGCAGAAGATTTGGACATCCCTAGATCATGACCCAGCATCAACGATACCCTTTTTTATTGAGATTTCAGGGAACTGATTACTAGTACACTATATTTTGAATATAAACTGTAAACGATAAATTTTAGGCATGATAAACAGAAACAGAATGAGAGCATATCTTCCACCTGCTTCACCTTTATCTACACCTGCAGGACGTCCCTTACAATCAACCACACTCTGCATTTCCTTTCAACTCGTCGTCACCTCGAAGTGAGAATTCCAGACCATGCGATAAAAATGAGCTCTCAATTTGCCGCTAATTTCACTCCCATTTGTTCGATCCGTTCCTCCACTAGGGAGGGCGCACGTTCTGTGCGATTTGGCAGAGAAACGACAGACAGACAGACAAACAGGAAGGAAGGAAGCAAGGAACCGAGGGCGAGTGAAATGAGTCGAGAAATTGTTTCGAAGGAATTTATCAATTTTCTTTGAGGGATTCTAATTGTACTAATTTGTTTGTCTTGAGCCGTTCGGCAAGATCAGCTTCCGGAACATGAGAGACGGGTGGAGAAGGAGAAAATCTCCTGATCTCGAAAGGGGGAATCTGGAATTCTATCGTTTAATCTTCAAGACTCGCTCTCTAGTCTTTACCCAAAGCACCCCATCCTCCATTCAATACTTCCCATTTTCCTTTGCTCGGCCTATCTTCCAAAAGGGATACGATTCGAAATCGGTAACAAATATTCAATGACGCTCGGCGGGGTGTTGGTTTCAGAAAATAGCGATTCAGCCTAGCGTGAGAAAGGGGTTGTGCTCTGATCGTCGACAAAAGCTCAGACATCTCCGCGATTACATTTCAAGACTCGGAAGTAATTAATCTTTCTATCAGAGTATACAGTCTTAGTGTAGAGTCTTCTCAAGATAATGCTGCGAATATATTTAAATTTGTTTACTCATTTTGCCACTTTTTTTTACAATATATCATCAAGAGAATTTACTAAATTGGTTTATTCAATCACGAAACTGAACATTGCCTGTTTTTGCACAGATATATTCAATAATAAAAGTTTTAAATGCGGGTCGAGCGAATTTAGTAAACTTTTAATTAATTTTATTTTAGGTCACGATTTTTTCAGTAAATAAATGTCGGAAGTTGGCCGTAGAACAGAGCACTGACCTCTATACATGACTTGCTCGCGAACTTTTTCATTTAGTCAGGATAGAGACTATACCCTGATTCTTGTCCTTTGTTATTTTTTACTGAAAGGCGCGGAGTAGTTCAAGGCGGATCAGACATCCAATAATTAAGTCTCATTCCGATTAGCCGATTACGAGAGGCACTTTGCTCTTTTATTATAGTACATCTTATATCTCATTTTGCTGGTACATCCAGAGGCGACGTATTGTAATTGATTGATCAGAATGATAATTATAGATTGGCGAAATGGTCTCCACACTCACATAAATAAAAATGCAAATGTAATGTGTAATTATAAAAATCTATAACACAATGGTCATTCCATTAAGCAGGAAGTAAAAAAATTGATTGAATCTACACCTACTATTCTTTGAATATTAACAAAAAAAATAAAAAAGAATCAGTTCAATAATGCAGTGGCAGCCGACTTTAAAAAGTATAATTAAGTTGTCGCACTTGATAAACTTTTTCTCGAATTCCTCAATCTTTAGGAATAAATAAAACAGAATAAGTCGAAAATTAATTTCTTATAATAATGAAAAAAACTGCTTAATCAATGTCAAAGTTCCTTTGATTCGAAAAATACTTTTCTGAATCTATGATTATTCACTATCATTGAAGCAATTATCCATAAACCCTTTTAAAAAAAACTAAGAGAAATAGATCGAAGTGTAAGAAATTGTATCAGCAAAAAGAGGAATAAATAATTAGCTAGAATATCTAAAGTATAGAGATTAAAATCGAATAAACTACATACACTTCGAGTACTAAAGCGCTCTCTAAATGCGAATAGGGTATACGTTAGTCCTTGATCCCGTCAATTCGTTTATGTCCTGACAAACGAGCGCGCCTCTGACTTAAATAAGAATCTAGGAAGTCAAACGTGATTGGCTTGTAATGATAGTAATAGATATAATAATATAACATTTAATCAGTGTTCACTGCATTTCGGTGTCAACTGGATAGGGTTTTTCCGCCCACAATGGCAATATTTATGCTGTGACGCGTCTAATTTATCGCTGCTTAATATCTACCGACTTAGTGAGATAACCCACCTCCTCTCATCAGCTAGTTTTGCAGTTTTCCCCTTTACTCTCCCAGGAATATCTTCTATCTTTCTCTCTTGTCACACTTGGCCAAGTGATATACGGTCGCATTACACTTCGCTAAGCCTGTCTTAGCACGTGCCATGAAATACTTGCTGAACATTTTCATTGGTCGATTTCTTGGTTGCACACGTGGAAGAACTTGGAACATGTTTCTTAGCAGGAAGTTTCAATCGATTATATTCGCAAGACTACAAAGAAAGATTCCACGAATAATTATGAAGGACATTATTAGCTTACTCATGCTGTTTATTGATTTCTTCAAGCGAGAGAAATTGATTTTCAGGATGAGGAGTCGACCCGAGAATGTTTGCTGAGTGTAATTTTAGATTTAGAATGTCTATTTACCTAAGTCATTCAGTCAGTTAGATTTTTTCTACATCTAGGACTTTTAATTTGATTGAAAAATCAAGGTTCCTATAGTAGACAAAGACAAACGAAGAGACTACTTAGGAGTGAAAATGGCAAGACTCTGAATCCTATCAAAAACATCCCGTGTAGAAATTCTCAAGCTTGGCCCAGACCGGTGATGAAACGCTGAATCCGGCCGGGCCCAGGCCGGGCTTCCAGACAAAACTGGGCGTCCACACTTGGGCCAGGCCAGATTTGGCGTTTCACCCCGGTTTGACATCCCCCGGCCTGGGCCCACTCAGGGCCACAGTAAAATTTCTACACGGGATAGGTTGCGATTATATCGAAAATAGATTCTATCAATATAACAATCTGAAGCCACATTCTCTTTTTACCTATTGATTGGATTTGTTTTCGTCGCAAGTGTCCAAAATATTTAGATTGATTATTCCGAAAACTCCCCGGATCAAAACTATAATCAAAAGTTACATTCTAGATAAGTAAAAATGAGGACAAGCCCTGCAGTTATAATTGAAATATAACTTTAGCGCGCAATTTAATTAATTACATCATGAGAGTCGAAGCTTGAAAAACTGCCAAGACAGTGGCAGGTCTTTGTCAAGTCTTTTTTTTTTCTTTTTTTAACCCGATTCGAGTGGCTGGGATGCAAGGCGCTTTAGATTTTGTAATAAAAGCGAAACAAGCTGGTTTGTGGTGGAAACGTCACCCTATCCTTTGCCGGAGGTGAGTGTGGTTGCGAGGCAGAAGCTCACGGTGATCGCGAAAAGATTCAAGTTCCGGAGAAGAGAGATCGAACCTCAGAGGCTGATATCAAAGCAAGGCAAACAATACGGCGAGATGCTGATGCGATTGTATTATGGCTAGTGGACCAGTGATCCATTGTCTCGTCACGTTCTACCCACTCGGTTCTTTTATCTCCATCCCCAGACTCGTATCGTATCGTATCGTATCGTATCGAGTGAGCATCCATCGAATGTAGAACGCTCGACGATAGGGGAGTTCATCATAAAGCTACGACGCATCTCCGTGTCGAGATGCGCGATGCGTGGACGAAGAAAAAGCTGCGGGACGATATTCAATTACCGATCGATCGACAATTTCCTGCCTTCACTCGCTATAATCATATAATTTACAGATCCCGCAACTAAATTCTCCTCTATTAGAAATCCAAGGCTGAATCACCATTTCTTGCAGTTGGAATAACTTGGCTCAATTGCGCCGCGGTCTCTAGAAAAACCAGCCAAGTCAACTTATATGTTTTAACATAAAATTATGGAAAGTACTTTTCCGAATGCCTTTTTATAAACCGAAATAAGTTTTATAAACATCTAGCATTTACCGCATTGAGCTGGTTTTTCTAGAGACCAGCATTTTTTTGTGTTAATTTGAAATATAACTTTTTATAAATTGTAATATCCAACACAGTAGTTAGCCCCTCGTATTTGTATGATGAATTATAATGGATCAATCTTGTTAATGAATTTATCCAATTAAATTTTCGTTGAAATAGTCTATATATAATACTTACTTCGTAAATAATCGAAAATGGAAACGTCTAGATTGAATAAAAGGCTTGTAATCGAAAGCTTGATCTCTTTGAAACGACTTTTTTATACCCTTAACGAAAGATCATCCTCCCTCTAGAAACTGCAAAGTGGCTTCTCTTATGTTCGCCGATCAGAATCAAAAGCGGTCCATACCTGCAACAAAAAGTACCAGAAGAGAACGTTAGACCGTCGTAAATCGAGGTAAATACGCGCGAAGAACTGATCGATCTTTCTTGTATCGATCGGCCTCGTTGAATCGAGTGTGCCAGCTAAACGCTCGGTCATTGCGGACTCGGGCGAATATAAATAAATCGGCGTGAAAGCCAAATTGGATACACGGTTAGGAAACTTCTCTGGAAAACGAGTCGCGGGCAAAATTTATCTGCTTCTCATTCAAATGGCCCTCATCTCGCATTTATGTATTCCCGTGATATTGCACCTTTTTGAAAGCGCCTTCTTTTTTATCCCTGCTCGCTGGATATTAAGACCCCCAGTCGCTGTATTAGTCATATAAATTTACCACGAATTACGTCAGATTCTCCTTTTCCCCTGTCTATCCTCCTTCCCAGCTCGACGTAACCCGAGCGAGACGATCGTTTGTATTAATTAGAATAATTTTACTAAAATGAACATTCCCTGTGGTACATTATTAATCGAGGAAACAAAACAAAATTGTTATCCGACTGGGTAAGTATGCAATCAGGAGAATAATTTAGGGATCTGAGTTGATTTCAAATATCACATTATTAATTCTACAACCACCCCCTCCAGAAAAAAAAATAAGACAAGAAAATAATTTGGTTTACTTAATACATTGTAGGTTATTCTCGACATTTCAATCAATCCTCTTCAACTCCCTCATAAACACAGATACATGCACGTCACTCGTATCGAATAAGTCTGAAATTCCTACAGTTAATTACGCAGATTTCCAATGCAACTCGCCCCAGTGGAATTTTTACGATTGCCTATCCATCCAGTTGGGGCTGGATTTGTGCCTCTGAAATATTCGAGGGATTTAATTTTATAAATGACCGAACATGTTTTTCCCTTCCATCTGCTGATTGTTTTCGTTACGAAGACTCATTTTAGGTCGAGGATGCAAACCCGGTGCAGGGAAGTGCTATCTCTCTCTCTCTCTCTCTCTCTCTCTCCCGGCAAAAAATTCAGACACAGAATATCGTTATATTCCGTGTCTTAATTAATTAATTAATTAATTATTTAATTAATCTTTCTTAATTACTCAAAATTTAAAATTCCATGAAAATGTATAGAAGTACTTAAAATTACTTAAAATGTCGCTAAATCCCTTTGAATTTTTTTTAAATTCTACAAATCCGCAATATCTGGTAAAAGTGAAATTCAAGTAAGAAATTGTAATTATTAACACACGAGTTTAATATTATAAATCATATATCTGCAGAATCTTTCTCCCGAAATTATAAAAATAACAGCAAAATTACTAAATCAAAAAACTCTATGAAACATGCAGATATATTAAATGATAAATTTGATCACGTCTGAAATTAATTTCTGCTAAATTGGTTAAAGACTAAGTGATTTGCATTATGGTAGCGATACCGCGGAAAATTTATCACGTAGGCGGTACTAATAAATAATAAATTGGCAGTAGTCAGATGAATAGAGATACAACGTTCACAGGGCAGTGGTTACCGAATCGTCGGTCAGACTGAGGTTAATTGAGAACGATTCTGTATTCCCGCTATGGTGCTTACATGAGTAATTCAGAAAATGCCACGGGGAAGTCTGACTTTTTCGAAATTGCTTCAGCTGAACGGGGAAAGTTCTGCAATTCTGAGAGAGCATGGCGCGAGTCGAAATGTCAACCGCGAGACCACTAAAAGCGCGAGACTCCCTCTATTGGCCATTTCCTTCTCACGAAACGAGAAAAACTTTTAATTCGTTAATTTCCACCGACTCAAAGGGTTGGTGAACCGAGGCTTATTCAAATTTATAATACGCTCTTTCGAGCGCTCACCCAACTGTCTCTCTTTCATCTCTCAGACTCGGCGGATGGAGCAGGAAAAATGAAATCGCAAAACAGATGAGAACTGAAGGGACAGGGCACCAGTCTTTTCAGGAACGTTAAAAGAAATACTGTTCTTCCTCAACTCTGAGGAATTACACTTTCGTACTTTTAATCCTAGGAACAATAGAGGGGATGAAAATCCGCCTTGGGCAAAGGGTTGTTGCTGTATTCTCATTCCCCTCTCGTCTTTCCAAGACATGCTAATATTTTCCGAAGGGTCAAAACCTAATTTTTTTAAAGCCTCGTCGACTCTCGCGCGTCCCTCCCTTGCCCTGCTTTAAAACCCCAAGGATTTCGCTCCCAATAGACATAATAAAAACGCCATCTGAAATATGCATCCCTTAATAAAACTGTCCAATTAGCCGAAAATGGAATTAAGTATTAAGGGGGTGTCAGAAAGACTTGGTTTGCGTTTCAGGTGCTATTCGAGAAACCCTTTTGCGAAAAGATTAGATTCTTAACCTCGACCCACGTCGAGGAGGTGAGAACATAAAAAGGGGGTGTCATATTTCGCTCGAACGAGGCTTGAATTATTTATAGCCAGAAAATTTTTTCGTTTCCTTTGTGGTAGTTTCGTAATTACAAATTTTTCGATTTATAGTAAAAGTGTTTGTTATAAATATATATACGAGTATATATATAATATACAGTATATAAATATATAATGTGTAATATCCATCCTAGATTAACTTTTTTCTTGGCCCAACCAAAAGAAAACTAAAACTCAAAATTAATATGGTCACAGATCGTCTTACTCGACTCGTGTGAATACGAGTAAGCGAGTAAGATTTCAATTAAAACAACCTCCTGGCACGCTGGGGGATTAACAGTACGAATGCGTCCCCTAAGAAGACTCGCGGTTATGACACGGTATAAATATCAACGTAAATTGTCTCTGCCCTTCCTTTTGCGCATACAGCGGGATAAGCAAAGCAGCCAGAAAACTGGTCCGCGAAGACGTTTTGCGGCTTGGCAGCCTTTACGAACTTTGTAATTATTGCGCAATTCTCCATTTATGAGGTTTAAATTGGTGCCGGTGTATAAATTTTCAAACGGATCTGAGTTTTCCTCTGTCGTTTACCGTAATATTAACATCTAATTGTACTGCAGGATGTTCCTTATTTCCATAGAGTTCAACTCTGTATACCATGAAAGCCTAAGTCATTATTTCTTTCTCATGCACGCAGAAAAGTGAATCTGTTAAAGTTACAGATTGAACATTTCTGCTAGTCTGTTTCAATATTTATATTTTTTTATGTGCGATAGAACAAAGATACGAAAGTAATTTGAACGTTCATCAAAGCTCTCTTTAATCTCCAAAAGTATGTGAAGGATATGAAGGTAAATCTAATATTCAGTTCGTGCCACGAGAAAATCATACTCGAAATCATAATTAACAGAATTATTCCAAAGTAACTCGATATGTTCTAGTGCCATGGAGTTCTGGTAGTGGAAAGCGGTTTGAGTTTCGAGGGGGCTCACATCTAAGAAGGAAGGGTTCCCAACCACCCTCACACTGAAAATACCATTCGCAATACATGTATGTAGTTGTACGGTACGCGAAAGTACACGCGGAATTAAACAGTCTATATTTCGTGGCCTAGCGAGTAGTCAAGCAGGGAGATTGCGTTTGCTTTATTCAAAAGGTTTTAATTACTATGCGTGAGCTTCCTTAATTTTCTCTCTCTGCTCTCACTCTCCTTCTCTCTCAAGCTCACTCCATTCCATTTTTCTCCTTCAATATCCCGTAACCTTATTCACATATCCCTTATTCACTTCACTTTCATGCAAAAAAAAGATAAAATAAAAATCAGATTAATTAAACATGATCGTATAAAAATCGTTTATTTTTTTCGAACTGCGAGTGTAGTTTTGAAAATAAAAACTAAAAACAGGATATGCGATAGGTGTCGATGACGGATCGAGTCTCAAGAGTCCCATCGAACAAAACGAAAAAAAGTATAGATACGAGATAAGAAGCGGCGTGGAGATAAGCGATGGGAAGGAGAGCACCTCTTGACAATAGGAAATCTTCAGCGAGGGTGGTTCTGCAGTCTACCTAGGGAAAAAATACGACGACAGGGGTCACCGTCGATGCGTGAAATCCACGCGGAAAATCCTCAAAATCTCCGGAATGTCACCCTTCACGCTTGGCACTTTCGGTCTGGTTCGAGTGGAAGACAAAGAGAACGACGCGGAAAAAAAGCTGAGGAGATTGAGGGTGAAAAAAAATGTTGAAAGCTATGGGATTCCCTGAGTCTTTGAAAGTTTCATTGGTAAATAGGAAATTATTGTATAAGGCACCCAAAGCCTTAAAGAGTTGCGCGGTAAAGGCTTCTTGAATTTCTTCTGTCATCGAACCGTCGAAGCAAACGAATCTACATCTGCAAGAAGAAGAAGATGATGAAAATAAAGATGAAGATGAAGATGAAGATGAAGCAGGGAGAAGACGGAGAGTGGAGAAGACACCAGCAAGAGGCAAGAGGGCGTTAACTGAACTTTAATGGAGATCTTAGATAAAACCCTCTGGCGGACGTTGAAAGACCTCTTTGACGGATTACGCCCAAATCGTATCTATCTCTTCAAGGATACCAGCTACCTGAGAGAGGACGACAAGTAACCGTTGCTAAGTGTTATAATACCCCAGGCTCTTTCGATTTGCTCGAGCACACGCTTTATTATACTTGGAAAGAAACTAGAAAAGCTCTACATCGACGAAATGCCAACTCGTGTATCTGTCGCACGATCGCTATGACTACTCGGATCGGTTTCCTATGAATTCCTTGACGTGGAGTACGACTCTGTCACCTGAAAAAGAACCTTTCTTTGAAAAGGAACCTTTGATTCTTAAAATCATCTTCTCACGCAAAATAAAGACGGATTACGACCTAAATACTACAGTATATAGAATATTATTCAGTCCTACCGAAAATGTAATGCTAAGTGAAGTCTTACACAAGACAGAAATATGAATAGCAAACAATTCACACCAATTACTACATTCGCAATTCAGAATCTAAAATTCAACCTCGCCCTACCGGCAAACCCCAATTTCTCTTTTTCTTCCTGTCTCTGACTTTCTTCCGGAACCGACGTTTCACAGAGCTCAACAAGTCGAATAAAAAGCTCATAAATAAAGAGGAGGAATTCTCTCCCTGCTTTTGAGCCAAACCTGCCGCCCTCTTACCCGGAAATAACCCTCCACGTTTCTGCGAATGTCCCCGCGAACACTTGTTGCTTCCATGGGGCACTGGAGAGAGAAGAGGTGAGAGATGAGAAAAAGAGAAAGATATATTATAGAGAGAAATACGAATGGAGAAGAAGGGAGCGAAGATCCAAATTGTCGTCAAAGTGTCTCGATTGCCAGGCGGATGTGACACCTCCCCTCACGTTCATCTCGTGTGCCCCCTCGACATGGGGGTGGGCGAGAAACCGTGAGTAATGTTTCTCCATTTGCAAATGGGAATTCAGAGGGATACTTTTTCCGGGACGGTGAATACCTATACTCTGTGTTTGTATTCGAAAGCAAACTGCAAACGAGAGAGGCAACCGGTTCAACTTTATACGTTAAGTGTGTTTACTGGGGACAACGCTTGCTCCACGACAAATATGAATGCTTTCAATATGGGCTTAATTCGAATTAATCACATATTTTGTGCTTGGTTTACTTCTGGTTATTTCTCTCTTTCAACTCAGTCTTTTCGTTTACTCTAATAAACTGACAATTACCAATCGATTAACAATTATTATATAATCATATAAAATATCATATAATCATTTAAAATTTATATAGGTACACTTTCAAAATACTTCAAAAAAATCCTCAAGACTAATATACAACACCTTGCAAAATTTGATTCCGATAATACTAATTTTAAACATAAAGACTGTGTAAAGCTCTAAGTTATTTGTGAAAATGAATTTCCATATTGCCATAAATTTCCTATTCGCTGCAACAGAATATTAAACCGTCCTAACGAGGTTGCGAGGTGACTAGGAATGGCGTTAGCCGCAAGGCAATATGGAAATGGTGACAAATGGAATCTGGAGAACGCGATAGAAGCAGAAAATAATGTTTTGGGTTGGTTGCTAATTACGCAGAGTCTCAGATAAAATATAGCCGAGGAAAGGCCAACTTGCTCATGTGTGACTTCATAAAACAATGTTTAGTACATGTATACATGAAATACAGCATGGTAAATCCCGCTATACAGTATATTGGGGTTTTGGCTACGGTGAATTTATTCGCACGAAATATGCGAGGCATTTTATTTCCAATATCTTCCCAGCAAATCGTCAGATATTTCAATTCGCGGGGGCTGTTGGTGGTCAACCCCTCGGCCAGACTGACAAATTGAATCAAACGAAGGTCCATATCCCGATGTCCGATATTTCGCGATCTCCCCCTTCTTTCACCCACCACTACCCCCGTCGACCAAATGATTTTTCGAAATCGATCACCACTGGCTGCTCAACAAATCGTCCAGGCAGCACCCTGATTTACGCGTCTGGAAAGTATTCGCTCGTGTTTTAAGTACAAGGGTTGTTGCTTCTCGACCCTTTTACAAGGGTCTCTTGCGGGTCAGTCGACAAGAGAATTATTTACGGAAGCATTTTAAAGTGAGAGAAAAGGTATTTCAGTTAGCAGAGATAAATGTTAGCAACTGTTAAAAAAATTCTCCCAATGCGCATTATGCACTCATTCGTTTCACTCTCTTTGTCTCGAGAATAAATACATGCCCAACTCCCTTTACTGTTATCTTAAAATTCTTGAACCCCGGCACCGCGATGAGGGACAAAGCTCAATTACAACTTTTTATTGCATTTCCATTTCATTTCTCGCGAAAAAGAAACGCGGCTCGCGTACGAAGTTAGAGAAGTAGAGAAGAAATTGAAACGAATAATGCGTTTTAAACGCGATTACCGTCCCACGCCTCGAGGAAAGTGAAACTCCTTTAGTCGCCATTAAATTTAAATTTAACGTCTATGTAAAGTACAACTCGGGCGCACTTCTCGAAATACAAACAGCACTCGATATAATAATAAATTGTCCCGAACCGATTTCAACATTTTCCCTATCTATATAGAATGATTACGCGCACTCAGACCGTCAAAGCTGAAAAATTATTTCACCAAGTTACGAGCCATCAGCCACGCCGAGATTTAGCTCATGAGGCAGAAAAAGGTCTAGTCAATAATCCCCTGTTTCTAATTTAATTTCTGAGATTTTTAATCATTGGAACATTTTAATCATGGAAATCTTCTTAATTAACTTTAATGACAATGAACTTGAAATTCACAGAGCGGATTGTTCATGGTTAATTTGCATATAACCGAGTTTCGAATGACAAGACTCCTAGTGGGTGTATACTCTATATATAATAATATATACACATATTATATCTTTCCCGCAACAAATTGTGCTTTGCGCTATATCTCATCGTCACTTCCGGTAACGCGTAACGGAGTACTCGTGCGTGCTCACGAGAGTATAAGTGGGTACGCGTTTGTTCGAGATTAGCGCAATAAATAATGGCCTAGCACGCCGAGTGCTCTGCCTCTTCGTTTTATGTCTCTCGTATATTCAATAACAAACTAACAATGCGTTAGTCTTACTACACGATTAAAGGAAGCAGGAAGAGGAAGCTCCCTTCATTATCTCTTGATTTACATTTATAACAGTCGTATAAGCATTCATGCTACCGTTTTAGAGACATTTTGACTTTGTTTTTCAACCGTCATCTGCCAGTTTTATTTTTAAAACTAGATAGAGCTCTAGAGCACACATAGAGCCGAAATCTATTAAAACTTTTCACAATACTTGTTTTCAGTTGAAGATAACAAAGTGTCTTTGTCTTTGGGAAAAATATTATGTTACCTTCTCCGAATTCACTATGTGGATATATGTCTTCCTTGGTTTTACCGAATTCACGATTTCAGAGAATAATAAGGTATCATCCAACTATCTCTCTGTCTCTCTCTCTCTCTCTGATTTTTCCCATCTCGAGAATTCACTCGACCATCACAGGATAATCGAGCCCTCGACTGCCTCCCTCCCTGTCCCAGTTCGTTCTCTTCTACGTGCATTGCTACTCGAATGTAGGTAAAAGTAATTCGGGGATGCGTAAAATCCAAATACCTATTTAGTACATTAATCGGGGCGTAAACAATTTGAAATAAAGAAAGAAAAAGAAAAACGGGACGTGTACCCGGTGTTGAATTTAGGCTGCAGCCCTTATCTGTCCTTGCTACTGGTATTGGCAACTGCCTCTTATGCAACAAACAGCCACCCGTCGAGCAAAACGGGGGTGAGAAATCGGGCACCTTTTTAAATGCGAAATGACACCCGCGGTGCGATTGTGCGACAGGCTTGGTGAAAGGGAGTGAAAGAAAGAGTCCATCAGAGGCCTTTGAGGTGGTACCGACACAGGAGAGACGACTGTTTTGTACCATCATCAGGGAAAGGGTCGTCGTCCTCGATCAACAACTTTTTATAAAATCGATTTGCCAGGTTGATATTTTTATTGCAGAAAAGAGGTAACTTCATTTCGAAGGAAGAAGGTAACTGTTCATTTGATTAGAAATGCAAATGAGAAATCAAATGACTTTTATGACCTGAATAAAGAGAATTATCTTTCAAAAGGAAAGACTTTCGTACCTTAATGTAAAACTTCAATTAGAGTCAAAAAAACAGCAATTCCTATTATTTTTCGACAACAATGTTGAGAACCTAGAGACCCAAAGGGTTCAGCATTAAAAGCATTAGCTTTCCATCGACGATTTCGCAAATCCGTCGCAGCGCCGTTAACTACCTCTCCGTCGTACGCAATCACGATCTCAAGGCAGGTATTTTACCATTACCGATGCCGTAGCATTATTTACGGTTACCATAACTCCCGAGGTCCATTGCTGTTAAGGTCCTAACAGCTTGGGGCTGCAGAGGGAATACAGGCAAAACACGTGTAACGACGAACGATTTATTCGTACGGACGTCTCCGTACAAGGCTTCTTCTCCTGGATCGTGCAGGCTTTCAGAGAATATATGCGACGACACATGCATTCTCCCTGGGCTGAATTATCATCCACACGATAATCGGGGTTGTCAAGATTTTTGCTCAGAAAGCATCAAATGTCTTCCAGGAAGAATCTAGAGGGATTGAGATCAAGCTTCGCTTGGTTTAGTGCGAGGTCATAGTACACACCACCATAGAAGTACTGCTATTGGGGTGGTGCTGACAATATCATATCGCAATGATTCAAGAGATTCTTATCACAGTGGAATTTTCACGAGGAATGATTTACGTCCCACTAGCAAACTATGATTGACTCATTTTGCTCAATTTGTAGCACCACACGCTATGCTTGACTTCTCCAGTGTCGACAGCAAGGACGCGTGTACTTTTGCTAAAATACACAGTAGCTCCAAGGAAGCACCTCCATGAAGCGTTCTTATCATGCACGTTCGCACGTATGAAAGCTTCTGGTAGCAGAACGTTCGTTAATGTAACTGCTGTACAACCTACTGTATATACATAATGCATACATAGCACAATATCGCTGACATGCGATTCCGGTCTACAAGACCCTCTCGTACTGCAGTGACAAACAGGTTTCCCGCATGCGAGTCGTTATTCGCAGCACAGGAGAGAAAAAGAAAACCGTCCGTGGAAGGTGAGATAGTTAATGTAATCGCTAATTACAAGGTAACGATCCTCGCGGGTGAAAAAGAAACGCATGAGATCTGCACTACTACTCGATGAAGTGCCAGAATATAACGCAAAGCGCACTTCATATGCCGCTGGTGTTGAGCATAATGATATGCCCAAGAGAATATTCTCAGAGAACAAGAAAGGAAGCAAAAAAAGTCTATGATTATGCACGCGTATGAAATGGCTTTTACGTTCTTTTCGTATTTATTAATACAGTTGAGTGTTTAAAATCGTGTTTGAAAAAGCAAAGAAACATTTAACTATGGGTAAAAATCATGAATTGTTTTACCAATGTCTTTAAAGAGTGTAATTGCAAATACCTGCTACATTCCAGAATATACTTTCAGAATAAATATGTATTTCATAAACGAATAACAGAAGTAGACAATATAACTATTTATTATCAATAAACACTCCATTTAAAACAAGTCAATACTCTTTATGCAATATTCCAATTTTCAACTTTCTACTCATTTTCAAGACACGAACTAAGTTATCCGTATTTATAATATCATTAGGATTTTGCCAGTAATGCACAGAATTCTGTTCTTATGCGAATGAACATTGTATTATACAGATTTCAGGCCACACAGGAGCAGATTACAATGTAAGACGGGAGCGCTAATTAAAACCGGCAGAGCCTTGGCCTTCCTTTTTCTTACAGGGTTAAACACCTGGTGAGCAAAGTGCGTGCATGTCACGCAATCCACATTTTCTTCAACAACTAAAACACTGAGAGTATGGTGCAATGTCAACGCATTATCGACCGCCTTGACGCGTTAATCGCTCGCTCGTAAATTGAAATGTTTTGCGCCTATCACGTGCCATTGATGCGACGGAATATTGCGCGCGCGAGAGCGTGACCAACCTGATAGCAGAGAATTTTTGCTACATTGTTCTAGCAGCTTTTAGCGTTAGGAACAAGGATCCCAAACTATTTTTTACATTTCTTTTCCACTTTCTGTTAATTACCGACAATGAAATCATAATTCCCGGATTTTTTTCAATTTCCCGAACATTTCCTGGCTTTCCTTAAATTCCAACACAGTGGACACCCTGTTAATACAAATATTACATGTACAGACATGTATAGAGATGAGTAGGAAGTGAAGAAGAAAGAAAAGATGGTTGTTTCCTGTACGTCGATATCTTTGAGAAGAGATATGGACGAAGAGCATACCCAATACCTGTGAGAGGCGAGGGTGTACAGCTGAGAGGACCTTCTAGAGGTTGAAGTAGAACTCAAGTGAATTTAGTGCCTATATAATGAAACGAATCCCGCAGTCGTGATAGTAGCGGTACTTAGAGGTTCCCCTCTTGCTCATCATCAAGAGAGAACGACAAATAGGTAGAGAAAGAAGAGAAGATCTGAGATACTTGTCCGCCCCGACACGCAGCCAACACTGTGCAGAATATGGTTGCCGCTCCTGTTGGTATCATTAAAACGTAATCACGATGATGCTAATTCCTTTGTTAATTAATGCCAAGTTCCATAGTGTTCACATATGTATATATACCTATCAAAAGTGCCATATAGCTTGTTACTGACTCTATAAACTAGATGAAATCAGAGGACAACTTCATAAGATCCTTTCTTTGATCCATTCCTTCATCCATTCTTTGATCCACTCTTTGGATGAGTCACATTCTCACTATATAGGATTAGATCTCTGGTAAACATGTTTTACAGTTTTATATTCCGCATTACTAATTAAATCATTAATTACATTTCCATTAACTGATAAGGTATATGTTAAGAAAGCTAGAAGAAAATCTAAACTCACCCTGACAGTGAGAGCAAGATCTTATGCTTTCTGGCACTCATTAGATAACATGAGATTCATAAATTATATCACGCTTGTAATGCATAATCATTACAGCTAATGAAGCTGATTAGCTAAGTAGGTAGAATTGCGATTTGCATTTTGATTTGAAGAATAACGGAATCGAGATAGGTAACTCGAGTCTCGCGAAGCGGAAACGTGTTGAGTTGCCTTTGCCTTCGTGAAGAGAGCACTCGAGCGTACAAAAGACGTGCATGCACTAAATTCTGAATGAATTGCAGAAAACTCAATAGAAAAGTATGTGTACCTTACAAGAAATGAAGAGGAAGAACAAAAACGTATTCTTTCTACATTCAAATAATATAAAGAATAACAAAAACAAAGCTGAAGAAATCGACCAAGTACTCAATTTGATACTGTTTATAAATAATGTGCTATAACTAGAAGGTACAATCTATAAGCGTCTGAGGCTTATAGATGAGGTGACCACAATTCAATCGAATGAATCGAGAACAAGAAACCGCTTTCCTGAATAGGCACTAGACAGGCGCTAAGGCGTAGACCCTTGGTGATTCAATCTTGAGTACAAACCGCGTCTCTGTCTCATTGTAACGAGCTAATTGCGCGATTATACAGCTGTTGAGTCTTTGAATCTCTGAATGGTGAGCAAGGCATAGAAAAGAAAGAAGGATTCCAACGGAACCCTTACGAGTAGAAAACAGAAATGATTCGAAGCGAAGCAGCGAAAAAGAGTTCATTGTCGAGAAAATGCCTCTTTAGTGCTTAATTAAGTACGTCTGAACTTGAGGGAAGGGAGAAGGAAAGAGAAGGATCGGTCTCTTCTCGCTGTGTGAACCACCCTCTTGAGCCTCGAGGACCCTTCACGCAAAAGCTCGAAGGATGGAAGAAAGGCTCGCCGCTCTCGTGGTATTTTGTTAATATATATAAGACAATGCATCGAGGTTTGATGATTGTGATGCGTCGTAATAACATTGTGTAATTTTGTAAGCTAGCAAAAATCCAACGTGTAGGATTTCCTTTCAAGAAAATGAAGGGGTTGCGTGCCAAAATGCATCTAAACGCGAGGCGTGCATATGACGGTTGTTTCGTTTTTGGATAGGTTGGTTCTAAAGGGTTCAAAATCAGCTCCATCCCTTTTTAGGTCTGATGTTACCACTCTTATGGCACGACCGGGTGGACCAGACGAGGGTCACATAGACATTGTAGCAGTAAATTTAGAGGCGGAGTTTTCGTTATTTTTCAAGGGAGGGTCAGAGTGGGATATATCGTTTGCGAAGCGTACATAGACAGATTTAGGCTGATAAAAGGGTTTGTTTATTCTCCATGGATGCCCGGTAGGCAAAACTTAGCAAAAGGAACTTGATTTGTTCTTATTTTTATACTAAAGAGATTTTATCGATATCAACTATTTAAAAAAAATGTTAAATGAGCAAAAATTTTTTGAAAAATATCAATAGTATTTTCATTTAAATGAAACACGTCAATATTTAAAGTATTTCGGATCAGAAAAAGTAAAAGCAACTGCTATTATACAATTTACGACAGGAAATCGATTTCACTCGCATTATAAGAAATATAGGTGTGTTGAAAGTCATGTAACATTCACGCATATAGATATCGAGAATGATTTGCTTGCATACTTTGCATATAGAGCAAGTACGATTCCAATCAGCGATCGATTCCAATCAACGCGTAGCTCGCTATCAATTCGATTGATCTTGAATCGTAAACTCGAAGGGTTTCCGAACCCTCGAATCGACATATCGGTCAGCTGCCCGTCTGCTTTTGTTTACGTGGCTGACGGTGCAACTTCGACCCCAAAGGCGACTGTGAGTTTTTTAGCGAATTTAATATTTATACCGAATGACTGATGACTGTAATAAAGAAGCGGGGTTGTATTGTTCGAAACGTTTGTGTCATTGATCGATACGCTGCTGGAAAAAATTCAGGTACTCCGTCACCCCGACATCAGACTTAAACCGTATGCCGAGTGGATTTCGAGCAATCGTTCTTCGTTTTGCGAGATGATTCGTGGGTTTAGTTGTCGAAAAGAGAGAAGTAAAAAAGAGAAAAGTAAAAAAAGAGAGAAGTATAAAAGAGAGAAGGGAAAAATCGAGAAGTAAAAATTGGCGCTCTTCGACAGCTGGGGCCGAGTGAGATTTCGTTTATCTCATTCTCACTGGGCCGCAGTTCGCTTGCACATCAAAATCTCAAGACTGAAGAGGCTACAAGTCGAAGAGGGCCCAAGAAATCATTAACGCATCATTACTGTTGCCCGAGGCCACAGCCCTTGAAACAAAACCATTAATGATTTCTATTTGTATTCGTTCGACGGCGAAGGTGGGTCTTGGGTCTGAGTCCCTAGTGAATTATGTGAGAAGTTGGCTTATTTTCGTTAAGTTGGACTCCCGCCGCGCGAACAAATCGCCCCTCGCTGCCGCTTCAGACGGCTTTTGTTTTTTGATTTTTCAGGCTTCGCGGGGTACCCCGAGGGGGAAATCGGAAATCACCAAAACCAAAGTATAGAGTCATTCGACACGCTCTGTGTGTTTGCCTTTCTTTGGTCTTTTACCGTCGACTTAAAAAGAAAATTGGAAACGAACAGGATCTTTCTATATAGATAATACCCGGAAAATTCTAGCCATCGAAACTGAAACCAAGGCAATCATTATTACCAACTATAAAACAGACTAATTACAAACTTCTTCCAAATTGCTTCCAATTTCCTTACAGAAAAGAATAATGCTTTAATTTGGAATAAAAGTTAAAGTCTAGAACCAAATTAGTAACAAAATATTAGAACCTTTTTAATAATCATGTAAAAAAGAAGCAGATTATTTGGGACACTTAACTATTTTCCCATGGTATATAAATAAAGTTTGTACAGCTGTTAAGGAACCTCGTCTGGAGTGCAGAACACAAGTTGCATTTTAGAACAGTAATGAATCGAATTTATCTACCGCAAGATCTAATTTATCTACTGCAAAATATCTCTTCCCGATGCTATCTAGAAATGCAAAAGATTTGTGTATATTTCTCTTGTTATTGGAGAAAACAGAAGCTGGTCTGGATTCGTTTCAAGTATGGCTGGTCCAAAAGCTATTTCTCCGCCCGCCTTCCGACAACCGAGCTCTCTCCAGACGTCGTGACTCTTTGTTATTTATTAGCAATTGCAAAAATGATGTGCCTAAACCAATATCGTGAGAGGCGCCGTCATAAATGCTTACTCGTTTTAGTTACGCGCTGGTGTTGGCGGACGTGCACGCGCACGCGTATGCGTGTCATCTGTGAAAACATGGCTTATAATTGGCGAGTAATATTTATTGTAATTTCAAACACGTGAAACTGCCTGCTTGAGATGAAGAGAGAGAAATAGATAGCGGCATGCAAGCCGTAGTAATTACGGAGCAGTCTCTCCAAACGAGAGCGTAGGGTCGTTTGAGCTCCTTACGACCTCGTTGGACCCAAGATTTATTCTGATTTCATGCCCTCGACAAATATCCCTCACTGCAAGCGAAAACAGACCTCCAACGTTTAGTGACGAAGAATAAAAATTGTCACAAACATTGTAACAAATAGAAGAAAAATAATCCCAAGAGGGAATAGAATTCTTCAAGTGTTATCATCGATACACAGAAACCTGAACATAACTTTTCTACTGTATGTTACTTTGAGAGTAAAGATTCCCGAAACGATAATATTCTCGCACATTGGCCTACCTTGGATTAATTTCCATAAACAACTCTTTCTCAGAAAAAGATTTTGACCGATTAAGTCAGTGTATTTGATTCTAATTGCTCAGTGGAGTCGCAGTCGCACATTAGCATGTCGACTAAGGCAGTAAATTAAGCTCGAGTGACATATCAAACGGTTTTTTTCATTTCTCACACTTATGCCTTGAAACAGAGCCCAGGCGACAATTACCCTATATTTGATGGATCAAAAGCGCTCTTTACCCTCTCGAGGTCGTGCGGATACACGCAATCTGTAAATGCATGCACCAGTTCATGTGGACATGCATTCAAGCTCATGGAAGTATATCAGCGATTCGATAATACGCGAATCGTGCCTTTCCTAGACAGATAAGATCTTTCCGAATGGTTGATCGACCAGCCCGCAGCAACCAAGAAATAGAAATTAACACCCGACGAGATCAGTCTTCCTTGACAGATCTAGATTGGTTGATGACGGCTAATTAGAAGCAAAGGATTCCTATTCCGCGTTTCGCATTCCAATTTAAATCAAGCCAGCACGTCTTACTCGAGAAGACGATGTCGGTTTCATTCGTGAGTTCGAGGGGGAGAAATCCTAGCAAGGGACTTGCACAGGATTTTCTACCTGGGACTCAGCAGCTCTGACAGAAGCAGATCCGCCCACAAAAGTAATCTCGACCTCGGTCGGAACCCGCACCTGATTCATCAACAAGGAATAAATCGAAAGGCTAGTCAAAAAAATAAAAGGAACCAATACACTCCCTCTCTCCTCTCAACGCTGGTCCCTGCAACGTTTCATCCTGGAACCGTTTCCTCCTATCTAATACTTTATGAGGACGAATAATATTGCTGTGGTCCTCGCTTAATAAGCCCTACGTTTGCTCGCGCGAGCTCGTGCCTCTCTCGCGGTTACGCCCTAAGGCATATAAATAACCTTTTTAATTTTCTACCAAGACAAATGATTTAATTTATTCTATCAATTATACTGCACGGGAGGGAATTCTGAGTTTGGTTTTCATTTCGATTCTCGATATATCTGATCGTTCCAAGTCGCGAGGAGCTTCAGTTCTCTTCGCTTCTCTAAGCGGCTGAAAACGTCGATGGAATAAGTATTAGATTCAAGGCACATGAATATCCCCGAAATTCTACTTTTTCTAATATTCATTTTACCGAAAATCATTTCACTCAATAGCATCGCACTCTTCCTGAAATTCTATTCGACATTGAGAAAAATTGGGGAAAATTAAAAATAAATATTAGGGAAAATAAAATTTAGGAAATATTCATGCGCCTCATTACAAATTCTATTTCATTGATATTCATGTTTAACTTAGTCAAGGGATCATGATATACGTTTCCAAGAGCAGACACGACCGAGACTCCTTCCGAACCGGTTCCAGTACTGGTTCAGCTAGGTCAGTTACTCAAAAACTGAAATATTGCCTTATTAACGCCAGCTTGCTTCTAAAATTTGCTCACTCCCTACCATTCTTTACCCCATTAATAAAATTCCTTAATATAACAACTAAAAAGTAGAGCCTGGAAGACTCATCCTCCAAATCATATATATATATATAGCAATAAAATACAGATTGAACAATATACAACAAGATTGAAAACAGTGGAAGAAGATAAGAGCAGCTAAGAGATAAAATAAAGAATCAATGAAAGAGAGAGAAGATGCGATTGAGCACTTCAGTTAGGTAAAATGGAACTAACGAACAAAATACCCACGCCAAGAAGGCGATCCCTCGATTCGTTCTTTCTTCTCGTTGGCTTGGCTCACATAATAATCGGACCCGAATCATTCGCGTCAAAGGAACGCGAGGGTGATCTCAGATAAAACCGACAGCAAATATGTAACTAGACTCGAAAATGGTATATACCAGCACATCCATCCTCCCCCACTCTTCACTGATCATATCCCACGCATTTGGACGGTCCTCTCCATCTCCTCTTTTTTTCTTTTCATCTCTTTCATAAAAGAAATTCGACCTGTCCGCAAACGTTCGTCCATAATATGTTAACCAATTTTTACCCTCTTCTTATTATTGTATTTCAGAATTATATATAGATCATGCAAGTGAAAATGGGTATGTTGCAATTGGGCAGAAATTAAAGTTGAAGCGTTAAATAAAAAAACATTGAACTGCGTTTGTCATGTGATAATCAACGCTCAAACCATGATCAAAGTATGATTCAAAAGACCGCCCAGGTCGAGTGATGGAGGAGTTGCGTCGATTATTGAAAGATGAATCGAGACATCTGACGTGTCGCGAGGAAAAATGTTTTGCGCTCTGACTGTATATAAGCGTGTATATAATTATTGTCAAGTTAAATAACCGATTCGACATACGTGCATGTTGAAGCATCGTAAGTTCTGAATAAATTTTTGCTTAACGTATAAATTTCTGACAAGGGAATATTACGCAATGTCCATCTGTCTCCTGTCACACGCACATTACAAGATAGTGCACTCGAATAAATATACAATTTTGATCGGAACTGGAACATGTAATTCTCTGATAAATATATAATTGTAGACTCTCTATAACAAAGTTGCGTGACATATGAGTTCCCGGTAATATCTCGTTATATTACTGTAGAGATTTGTAACGAGATACCTTTTCACATCACAACATATGTCACAACTCCACAACATGGAGTTTTTAAAATGAATTTCTTTCAATAAATATCAAATCATTTTATCCTTAAATCTATATTTTTCCAGCTCTGGTAATGCGATATTACGTTAGCAAACATGCCACCCTGAATCATTAACAGGATATTGAAACGACTTGCTATCCAAGACTTCTTTTCACTAAAAATGTTTTCCGCAGCTGAAAGCGACGTTCAGCATTGACAAATCGATTATGCACGCGACGCATTATCATGAGTCTAAGATTATACTCTCTTTACGCTCAAGAATGAGCGACGATCATTCGCCTTGCGCTCGTTCGCATCCAAGTGTATCGTATCGAACAGCCAGTTTACATACGTCTATAATGTACCTGCAGGTGTGTGCAACTCAACACATCCGTGTACCAGGGTTGGATGTATCAATGTCAGGCCCTAATAACACCTCGGCTCTCTTTCTTAGAGCCTCTAAGATCCGTAACAACGGCCACAGAGGCCAGTGGGTAATTTTAAACAATGATATAATTACATATCGCACACCATTATCTCGATTGCTCTTGAATTATACAAAGTTAACACCCAGGGCTGTCTATCGCACATACTAGTGATCTATGTGCGTCGCGATCTTCTTCTCACGCACCAGCGTGCACTTAAGTCGGTGCCGTATGCTCTAAGCTCGTATATTACATACACTCCATTTTCAAACCTATATTCCCGGCAAATTCCCAGTTTTCACGGTTTTCCGGAGGCGAATGAATATTTTCCAAATTCCATTTTTTATAATTCCCACTTGACCGATCATTTAACTTATCGATTTCAATATGAGTCACTGACACTTAATTGGTAAATTAATATGTCCTTGATTGACCAAACTCTGGTTTTTATACTTTCAGAGTTTTTGTATCAGTGAAAAATTGATGATGAATTGGGTTTCTGCATTTGATGTTTGATGTTCGTCTCTTCGACATTTGCGCAACTCGTTTGTGTAGCAACAAATGCTTCTCCCCATTCACGCAAACTCTGGACAATGATTAAGGTAATTTGTCGGGTGAAAACGAGTTTTGCGGCTGCAAACACTGATTTTCATATGAAAGAGAAGTATGCATTGCTGGCGAAGAAGGAAAAGGCAGTGGCACAGAATACATGGTTTCAAACATACTAAAAACTCTTGCAGGCGCGAGTTGGCGCTGTCACTTGGTCCTGGTTGGAAACGGTTCGATTCCTTCGTTTTTACCTCATCCTTGCGGTCAGGGACCCGAAGCGACCGATTCGATCGGTTTGTATTATTTACATGTTCGTTATGCATGGCGGAGTGTCTCGCGCCGCCTTTCTTTGTCAATTCGACGCGGCGTTGTGTCTTCAACGTCATCGTATAGAGAGAAGAGTAGCGAGTGGGTATATAAACTCCCCTAGCAAACCTTTCCTCCACTAACCGATCCACTTCGTCGCTTTGTAATTTAGACCAATTTCACGATTCCGAGATGAAGGATGGACAATTTTGGGTGACTGAAAGTCGATCGGATGAAATTATCACCGCTTTTAATCTGTAATTCTCTTTCTCAATTGCAATTTCTTCGCTTGGAAAATAATTCCAGCTCGAGGATCAGAGCAAGCGGCCAGTATTTGCAGGAGGAGAAAAAGGATCCATCTTTCTTTGCGTCCTCTTCGACCGTGCGCTGGATGGAGAAGATCGCCTTTTACGAGCGCTGGTGATTCACGAGTTTGATGCTACGGTGGTCCTCGTCCATGGCGGTGGCGCCCGGTCAGCAATGCAACACTCCTTTTTTCCTGACTGAGAATTTATCCGCCATTAAATTACAATTTAATTCACAACCCAAATCGGCCCGTGCCATCTATCAGGTCCTTGAAACAATGCTTCAACGTGAACTTACAATTTTCACCTCTAATTTCCATTGCGAACATAAAAACTGGAACTTTCGAACTCTGTCAGAGGCTTGATGCTTGCTCAAGCAGGAAAATGATGGGTGCGTAAGCAAATAATTCAGGAAAATAGGGAATGAGATTGAAGATGAAGCAAGCGAAGAAAAATAAGTTGGCATGCGTGCGTCACGCGAGCGGACCGCACGCGTGTAAAGATGGTTTGCAAGCATTTTGCTTGCCTGACTACTTGCATAGCTAACTTGGCTGACTTGACTTAGATACCCTTCGAGGTTATATGGGGAATATCAGACATCCATGTACGTAAGATCGACTCGACATCGAGTGCATGGATCATTACTAAAGCCTAAGGCTTTTGATTGACGCGCGACGTTGCACCAAATTCAGCAGCACGCGAGCCAAATAAACTCTGGATCTCTCGCCATTGGTATATATCGAGCCAGTAAACAGTCAATTCTAATTTTAAGTGAGGACTTGATGAACAAATATCAAAGAAGAAAAATTCAAGGCATATTGTCGAGACAAGTTGACTTCAAGTTATATCTATTCCCTTGAACATTCTAACAACATTCAACGTCATTCAAAGTTCCAGACACTTTGATCTAAATCCACTCTAGAGAATCAGGATTTATTAGATTCATGATAATGCTACATGAAATGCTACATAATTTGCTAAAACAGCCCAAGAAAACTTTTGAACCATAAAAAAATGCTTTTGGAGTTGCTATCGGATTCACGTCGAAAGAGCAGGAAATTCGCGGTAACATTTACCCAGTTGAAATCCTCGAAAGTTCTAACAGCGGGGTAAGAACGTACCTGACTGCTCTGGAGGTCTCGTGAGTCGTTTAATTATCGTGTATAACGAGTTGGAGTGCCTGGCGTGCACACGAAACCCTTTCGAGGGGTGCGATATGCCATACGCCCGCGAATCAGTATAGAAATACACTTGGACTCGTTGCCGGGACACCTACGAAAGGATGATTTGTCCTTCTCATATGTAGAGATCCTATACAGACAACGCACACACGCGTGTCGACTTTGAGAAGAATAATCTCTAGCATCAGCAGATATTCTCGAGATAGAAACACGTGTTAACAAGCAATGGGAGAGTATGAATGGGAAGAAGGTTCGTATAATCCAGTGAAATTGTATTAATGTTAACCCCTTATGCGTGCAGTGTCGATCAGGGCGGCCATCTTGACATATGGTACGTGTAACATTGCCCCGCTGAAATGACGTAATCTGGCCAATCAGTGAACATCGGGCCGCTTGTACATAAAGAAACATTGTATCTGCATACAAATCCATTATCACGGTGTTAAGAAGCCACAAATATGTACCCCATCAAAATTTTGACCAGTTTTTAGCAAGTTGCTGGCTAATTATATAAGGAAAGTAGGTATAAGGAAAGAGGTTCCATAACTATAACATAACTGCATCCTTGAGCTTCTTGATGTACTTCTTGATGTATGCAGACTAATCACACATATGTGGGAACACATACATGTAGATTGATAATAAGGGTTGTGCCTCGACTGCGCATGCTGTTACCAGCGAGAAAGACAGCCAGTATCCAACGCCAGTTTGCAACCGATTTCGTTGAATTGCTCTTTGCATGAAATTGTTGCCAGATAGGATTTATGGACCTCCCAGTTACCAGACGGTTGTGCGCAAGAGCCCAGCGGCTCTCTCATTGGTCGATGGGTTGAAATTCTCCAAGAAACTGCGTTTGAAATTCTCGCGCCGTGCGAATTTATGTACCATTGCTCTGTAGATTTATACCCCCTGTTTTTCTCAGAAACATCAGACACTTGATTAGTACGTGCCGATGAATTTCAATTCATCTGGAACTGCAAAGTAAGAGTGAGGAGTGCACCGGTGAGAGTAGAACGGATTGAATCTGGGGTAATAATAGCTTCTGAAGGAACGAGAAGGACGACCTTTCGTATAGATCCTATGTAGTTTGCCACGAGGGTGATTTCATCCCCAAAGGATCGGGGGTGACACAAGAGGGAGAGATCAGATTCGAGGGTTGCTAGTCAGCTGTTTTAATATGGGTCACTGGTGTCTATGAAACAATCGATTTTTAACGTTTACGATTATTCCAGCCTGATCCAGTGCATGGAGTAGCAAGATTTTTCACATCTCCAAAGGGAAGAGAAGAAAATAAACTTTTTGATAGAGCGACACGAATGTGAGTTGTGGAGTAACCGGAAACTGAAAGCCGTTCAATTTGTTTCGAAGGATAAAATCTACTACTGCTATAGGATGAATGTGTTGGCAATAAAGAAAAGGAGAACGTGAGCTTCAGAACGGGAGCCTGGCGCCATTGCAATACAATATAGGCCCCAATGACTTGCATTTGTATCTCACCATCAAGAATCTCATGATTATAGCCGTGGGTCTTCGATCCTTTTCTCTTTCATTCTTTCTCTTTTAACTCCCATCGCCCTTCAGGGCGTATCTGCTGCCGCGGATTCCCATCGCCCTCGAACATGATCGTGACAACGTTTCATCCGGTTACTGGACAACCAGTCAAAAAAGAGTCTGAAAACATTGTACGCAAGATATACAAACTTGTGCAATTAATGTTCATTCGTATGCTGTCATTCCTTTGGCGGCGGTTCATGTTCGCAGCTATTTAATGAAATAACAAACTCTAAAATGAAGCCATAATCATGCGTATCATGAAGTTAAAAGTAGGGATCGTCCTTTTCTTATTTCAATACCTTGAAAATTGTAACACAAAAAAGGGACGCGAAACGAGTTAAACATACGTTTAAACCATTTAAAAAAAATTAAAGATTGGAGTATATTCCAAGGCGAGAGAACCAATTTTATCGCGAAAGGAAATTAAATTTCATTATTTAAAATATAAAATAAAAGAGCAGTGATAAAAGCTTCCTGCGTAAAATTATTCGATATAATTTTACATAAAAATAATTGTACAAAAATTATGTAAGTGCAATTTCACATGAGTTGTCACATAAACTTGAAATTGAATAACATGACAACGATTCCAATATCAGATAATCTGTAGACTCACTATTCTATTATGATAAAGAATAAAACACGTTTTACTTTTTTACAGAAAGATACGCACAAAAGTGCTATACGTGGAAAAAAAATTCTACTAGATTCAATTTTGCATGACTCTGACATTGCTGACATGAGGGAGATAGATACCTTCGTGACCTCGCATATAATTTCACAGACTTTTCCATAGGTTTTACGAGCGAAATCGAGATTCCTCCTTGGTGGAAAATCATCACCATGAATCGCGATAACGTTATCGTTTCTCCTCCTGGCTGATTCCACCATATAAAAAGGGGACATTTACCGACGATGAACAGAAAGCCTATAGAGACCTTCTCCGCGAAAAACAGGGTAAGATTCGCAAACTAGAGAGAGCGAGAGAAAAAGTACGAGGTACGGTTATAATCCTTCTTGTTTGTCTTTGCATTAATTATCTAGAATTAAGAACACCGCTTGCTGCGGCATGGCAGCCGGATTACTATGGCTTTATTATTACTTGTTGCAGATTATTAATTACCGGGAATTACAGCCAGGCGGGAGAAACGGTAACAAGCCTGCCGGTGGAAAGAAAGGAACCTTCAGATTTGTGTTTTCAATTAATTTTCCTGAATTAAGAACGATTGTAAGGAGGAATTAGTGCCGTGGGCCGGGCGGGTAGCCCGAAGAAAACGAAAGGTGCGCCGATCGATAAAATGCTGTGATGTTAAATTTACAAACAAGAAAAATAATATTAAGATATTTCTAATTTCATCTCTCAAATTTCCACTGAAATATTTCTTGATATTAAAGTTACAGACATCACACAACTGTCGGAAATGTATCACGTATGTAAGTGTAGGAAATTTCGTTACAAAACGTTAAAATGGTATGAAATTTCGTGGCGTTTCTAAAGAAGAAAATTAGTTAGTGGCGTGGAGATAAGACGAGGTTATCGCGTGAAACGGCATATGGCGATAAGTATCACCGAGTAAAATAATTGCATCTAGACATCGGCTTTAAAATACTCTTAGAAAAATAACAATGCGGCTTCTTTTGTCTATATTTAACGAGTTGAGTCAATTATATTAATTAATTTGCCTAATCAAGTCAAATGAACGATCATCTTAGCTCGCAGCACATATCGAACGCGATCCTTATGAGCGCCATGTCCCTAATTACAAGCTAGAGTGGGTAAGATAGTTAGAGAAAGGAAACAATACGGGCGATGAATAGCAACGATATTTTCCTTATTTCCTTCCTCCTTTAATTCCCAGTATGCACCTTCCACCTTCTCTGGCAGAGAATGAGTGCTTACAACGGCACAGGTAAACTACAGCGGGACGGTACGTGGGAGTGCGCGGCCCTGGACTGTAATTCTATGCGCTATTAGCCGTTTAATTATAAAATTGTGCATAGATTAATTGGCTCCCGTAATGGCTCGAACAATGCACATACACACGAATAGCAACAAGAGAGAAAAAGAGAGAAGCTATTATTAATATTTATTTCCCCGGCGTACATCTTCGTCGTTACGTACCGCATGCTGATGCATGTTTATACACTTACTTATACCCTAACTCTAACTAGGTGTGCTTAAACAACCCATCCTTTTATCTTTAAGTATATTCCTTTATATTTTTAGTCAGTTATGGAAAGTTACATTTTTAATTCTAGAGGACTATCGATAGGAGCTACTATCGTGAAAGAATAAATAATCCTATTGGAGATGTATGTTTGTATGCAATATGTATGTATGCATGAATGTATGTATGTTCAAACGAGTGATCGCATATTTTCTCTTTGTGAGGAGAATATCTGAGATGTATCTATTGCAATTGTATCGGTTATGGCAGCTGCCCCTCGATTTTTTGTGGCCCAGTGAGAGAGTAGAGCTCTAGGCATGATATTATTAGAAGAGCTCATATGCCCCCATTGTTGGCTATGCTTTTGATACAGATATGCACTTTATACCATTAAGCACGCAGTTACATCCTATCGAACACACCGAAACTTACGGTCTGATTGGCCGCTCATTCATCGGGGAGAATTGAAGCTCCGATATACTTTCTTTGATACCCGTATAGTAGTTACAATTATTGTAAAAAGGGGTTCCTTTCCAACATTTATACTTACACGGAGAGAACAATATGAATTTTCACTTTTAAGAATATTTCAATTACGCGGGCAAAATTGCATATCAGCAATTTATATGAAGAAAAAGATATAATTATACGATTTATTTATTATTAGATTTATTTGAATACAAATTAATTTCAGCACGTCATTATTGAAATGATTGTCAAAATAAAATATAGTAATTTTCTGTATAATCAGTACCCGTATACAGAATATTCTGAGGCTTCCTACGAATAATTTGTTATCTTTTCATAACCCACTGAAGGGCTGTATCTCCTGCAATTATGCTCAAGATACAATCTTCGAGTAATGAATAAGAAGGTGGTACCTTATTCATAACAAATTAATATTCTGCGTAATAACTGCGTGCTCATACGTATCTTCATATAAAGGCTTGCTTATATCTCTAAATGAGTGCTTGTTTTGCCCTACATATATATGTATTCTTACTACCATAACAATGGGAGCATATTTGCTAAAAGGACTAATTTTCAAAAATATTTCAAAAAAATTTGAAAAACCTATCTTAAACTTTGACTTAAAAATGCTGAGTTCATATTTCACTTTCAAAAAATTTTTTACAAACCGACTTTCAACTGCGGTAGATTCAAATAAGTTATTGAGACGCATGATTCTCTTGGACAACCTTTCCGCACTCCCATAAGGTTTATTTCCAGAATGTATCGAGGATTGAAACTTGCATGTAATTTTATTTGCATAATTAAATTGATTTATGTTAACCACATAAGGATTGTGGTTATTATTCAGTTTATTACATCCAAACTTGCTTTTCATTAATACTCAATTAGCAGCTGAATCGCATTTCGTACGAATATATATACGTGCCTACATCTCAAACTCTTTTCAAAATAAAGAACCGAAAATAAGGTTTAAGATTTTAAAAATTCCTAAGATTTCTCTTGACGAGTGAAGTCATATCCAATGTCGTTAATAAACATAGCATCTATCCAGGAAGGAGTTTCAGAAAGTCCTGAAGCAGGCAAGAAACTCGGTCATGACAATGCGATCGATGAATCAATGGTGCTGAATAACATTACCTCGCAATAGGAGTTCCGGGAACGAGCGCAATGCATTTATAGTTCCATATAATAATAGGAAAACGTGTTTTTTGCTCCTTGAGCAAGTCTTCAAACCCGACTTTGTCTCCATTTCTTGTCGCCTTACGATCAGACGCAATCAATGCTTCTTTCTTACTCCCATATGACTCTATCTTACTCATTCTTTCTGTCGTTATTTCAGCCAGGAATCGACGCGGTTTTCCAAGCAAAACATGCAATATCGCGGTTCAGATACTGGATCCGAGTTGTTCGAGCGGAGCACCCGGCGCCGCGCTCTATACCACAAGAAAAATCTTCTGAATTATCGCTGTGGTTCCGGCTGCATGCTGTTACCGATGCTGCACCGGTGGATCATTGCAGAGGTGCACCAGGACGGGACAGCAATGAGAGGACGTAGAGATGCACGTGTAGGTATAGGTAAAATCGAAGTATAAAGTGCACCATGGCTGTTGCTGGCTGGTCGACGCTATGCTGCCGTGCATTATATCAGAATGTAACAATGCCAGCGTTTACACGCGAACGGACCGCACACGAGGGCCATGCCGCAGCCTCTTCATCATCCGATTTTTATTGGTCGCCCATACACTTTTCCGATCGATAACGTGCCATCGACAGTAATTATCGCAAGCATGGAAATGCAAAGTGCTATGTACCAGAACCTATATAGCGCGGATCATTCAACACTGATTGAGAGTAATTAAAAGAGTACTCTTCTACATTTTTTGAAACCCCCCTTCATTATTCTCTCAAATTCACAATCAACACACTTTTTACGGATACCAATTTAGAATAGAAATGAATAAGAATTTTATGAACAATTCTCCTTCACATCATAATATTTTATTCCATAAACATGATATTTTTCCGTTCTTTCAACATTTCGCAAAATTTTATTGCAAATAATTCTACTATGAAATTTTCTGCGATACGCTCAATTGATCGAGAAAAAAGAATAACTACCTTTTATAACGATTACCTTCGCGATTCTGTTTATTACTATCATAAAATATGACAATTTCTTTCATATTGACAAGTATACCTCGGCACAGTTATGCTTCATGATGTTTACGGTTAAATTTTCTCCGTATAATCTTTAAATTGATAATTTATCGCCTTTTATAGCAGCTTTGTAAGGTAAATTTTGACGGTATATAAACTACTAGAAATCTATGAGACGCGCAGATTTGCATTAGAAAGAGAAATACTGTGCATACTTAAAAAACTTTGAAAAGTGAACAAGTTTCTTCTATTTCTAAAACATCATCGTGAAAATGTTTACGAAATTTTGCACTGCTTGATCTTAAAAGGATTTTAGCATAGTATTTGTGATAGAGAGCAGAGTAACCTAAATCATTCTTATACGTGGGAAGACGACAAAAGGGAACCGCACGAGCCGACGGCCCGCGTAGCTCTATTCCGTGACTGGGACTCCGGATTATTTGGATCCCTATCCCTACGATTCTCTCACTCTCTTGTCGTCTCTTTCTATCTCCCTCACTGAGTCTCGTTGAATCCGTTTCCGTTGTGACTGCCACTGCGCGTTGCTCACTGGCAAAATACTGTCGAACCCCACATAACTAAAATGTCCTAGAAGCCACTCAAAGCAAATTATCTAGCAATTCCTTCCTTCATTATACAGTAACCATAACAAAATTGCAAAAGAAACCAAACTTAAGAAGCTTTCAGTAAATAAGTTGTCTCCAGAGAAAACAATTTATTGAAGAGCTGACTCGAGTGGTGTAAGAACCGAGAAATGACAAAATTTCTACAGGCAATTCCAGATCCCCTCGTTCCGTTTACCATTCCGTTTCGTCTGCAGTCTGCCGCGTGGGTGGGATAAGCTTGTACAACAACCACCTCGCTCTCTCGGTGGAGCCGATTCATTCAGAGAAACAGCCGTGAAAGGGACACCTGTTGGCGTCGGGTTCTGGCGACAATCCTCAAAACGAGGGCACGTGCCACGAATCTTCAATTCGAGAATTGAATAAACCTCAAAAGAAAAACGTAATGTTACATTTCTCTCGAAATTTGCAAAGAGGAACAATGCGATCTAGGGAAGAAGAGGAACGTCGTGAGTCGTAATGGCGCCAAGCGCCTTGAGAAAACAAGAAGATGTGTCGACAAGATAAATCCGTAACGAATGTACAATTCTATCCACATTGATCTATCGGCTCCCAGGATCTAGTGTGAGGAAGATTTAGTGGGCCAGGCTCAGAGGGAGGGGAGAGCCTCGATAATTAAGTTTTAAGAAGCGAGAGGTGGCATACAATTAAAGCATATTATTCGGCCCACTGGTAGCCGGAGAGCGGAACCAGCGAAGACGAAGTGCTGCCCGGAGGCGACACCTTGCATTATTAATGTATGCGAGGATTCAAGCTTCCGTTTCAGGTGAGGTCAATGAACGTGGGAGATGCATGTTTGCAAACCCTTATCTTTGAGCATGATCGATCCGCGATCGCGTTGAGTGTCAGTGACAGCGAAATGTGGAGAAGGTACCTGCGACTTTCAGCGAGACTGAAATCAGTACCAAGTTATGCGTCGTGATCGCCACGAGGCGAAAACGAATCTCTGCTCTTCTCACCCTGCTTACCAGTCACGATAGTTGTTTCAACAACGCGATCTTGATCTAACTTTAACGATCTATTCGTAAACGGATCTTGGTGCGATAGTTATTATTCTACCTGCATTTTCATTCCAGTAGCCCTTGTGTTTGGAGAACGCTTTTGTAAGATGTATCTTCTTTTGTATGTATGTATAGGAATTAATGATGTGTAGATGTTTATATATCTTCATTAGGATGTATGTTTCTCATTAAATTGACTAGGTTTGGAGTATCAGTCTATACCTAATGCTTGATGAACTAATCAGATATTTGTCGGTGCCACGAGTGATTCGTTTGGCTTTCTGCCTTACCTGGCTGTTGTGCAGTCCCTGTAGAGGACATCGAAGTCCTTGCAGCTAAGCAGTTTGCACCGATTCACTCCTGGCTGGATAGCACCGAGACCACGAAGGATCCTAACTTGCTCCACGTTGCACACCAAGGGTACGATGTCTAGTCTCTTGAGTTTAGTATACACTGTGTGAAGACCACCAACGAGGTGTTTAAGGAAAAGCTCAAAAGCCTGAGGGAGGCACAACATTGTGTCTCCATTGATGATGAAGGCCGCTACCTTTTGACCACGATAGTCAACGAGCTTGCATTCATTTGCAGTTGGATCACTGGAGCTGATGGGTGGTGGACTGTTGTAAGATCTGGGTGGCATGACAGCATGATGAGCAGCCATAAGCTCCAGAGGAGACCCATGATGTCCACTTAGCATGCCACCAAGCTGGCCTAACAGACCCAAACTGGGCGGCGGAAGCCCAGGCATACGTGGCACCATACCTGGAGGAACTCCAGGACCACCTCCAGCTGACAAGGGCGGTGGACTCAGGGGTAAACCTTGAGGTGGTGATCCTCTTGTGGGAGATCCGGGTGTTGGCACACCACGATGCTGCTGAAGCTCGCGGATCTGATCTCTGGGGTGAGGCTGCTGATGTGAAGACGGTGGTTGATGTTGAGAACTGTGAAGTTGCTGTTGTTGAGTCTGTTGAGCCGATGGGCTGTGAGGATTCTTCGGACTGCCAGTAACTGGGCTGGCACGACTGCTGTGTTCAGAAGAGCTGTCCATTGCTCCGTGGTCCATCGAGCGTGGAATCTTGCGCGCCCCTGTTCCGTGTCCCAGGAATTCGTTTTTCACGAATTACGCGATTCTATTTGTTTACCGAATGTAGTATAGAGTACGGGTGGAAAGACCAATGGCCTGCAGATTCCTGTTCGATTTCAGAGCATACTTATAAATACACAATTATCAACTAGATCGCCGAACAGTCGATCTGGATACTAACAGGTCAACTACACAACACGTTCACTGCCAAATATACGATATTCTATTAAAAATGTCACTGTCACTTTATCATAAACTGCCTCGTTAAAAACTTCACTGTACAGCAAGAGCTCACTTTAGTTGTTTATGATCCTAAGCAATTTCGTTTACACGGAATACGCGGTCCGATGGTCCATCGCGGTACCGTGACACGACCGTCTAAGGAGAGTCATCGATAACGAGGTCGACGAGCTGATCTCTCCCGGCACTGATAATCGCGATAACTTGGAAGGAAGGAACGATAATATCGACTACCGAATGAGCGACCGAACAAACGAACGAACGTACTAACAACGCCGAGCAAAGCAAACGACGGAGGCGGCTGCGGCGGGAACTCGCAGGGACGCGCCTCGCTCCTTCTCAAAGTTGCAAACGCTCTCTCGGTCGAGTCGGGAGTATTTCCCTACCCAGTCACAGATGTAATAAATAAAAACATCAGTGGGAGCTCCGTGGACGGGGAGGATGGGCGTGCTGTGCGCGCACTCAGCGACCCGGTTGGCGGAGCGATCGAGACTCGAGTGCATGGTACTGGTGGAAGCCGGCTCTTCGGAACCGCCCCTGGAACCTTCGTACAGCCGGTAGCTGCCGGAGAGCAACCCCCACTATCGTCATCGCCAACCCAACGACGTACCGACACAGACACAAGAACCGAGGACAGTACGACTCGACTGGAACGTACGCCGAGTGGGGATTTCTTCTTTTTCCTTGCGACTTCTCTTCTCTTCTCTCGTCTCTCTTCACTGTTCTCTGTCTCTACGAGCGCCGGCGAAGAATGTCGCCGGCGTTCGAATCGATCGTTCGCTCGCGCGCGGGGGCCTGCCACCCTGGCACCTCTCCACCATATTCGCCATCAGCATTACACGCGCGCACTTATTTCTTCTGTAGGTAACTCCGCTGCCTCTCGTACTCTCCTCCTCTCCTCTCAGCTCCTCTCCTTTTATTCCACCAGCCTTCTTCCTCACCTCTCCGTCTCAGCGCCACTCCTCCTGCTGCCTTCGACAGTACTAGGTATGGGTACTTAATATCTTTGTGCGGCTCCCAAGGCGTCCTTCTCGTACGTAGAGCGAGCAGTTTCTTGCTGCGAACTTTGGTATCGTCGTATCTCACGAGGAGAATCGTTCCTACTCCACTCGGCATCTTGTGCATTGCTGTTTCTGCTTTTTGCCCCGCCAACCGGATAATAAAGTAGAGGAATTATGTTGTTCCTGGAGACGACATACCGCCAGACCCAATTCTCTAGTTAATCTAGTCTTAAAAACCGCTTTGTTGTTCATATAACTCTCTTTTCTTTTTCAATTCGCATGAAGAAAACCAATTTCGCGAAAAATTCCCACTCACGACAACGTACGCGCCGAGTTGCCAAGTTTGTTAACTCGTGAGAAAGTGCACTGTCGAACTTTGAATTTGTGCATGGAGAAAACTCGATAGACAAACTGATCATCTGGAATTTTTAACTATAGTATTCTTTGAGAAATTGCTTTGAGAAATGATTTTCTCAAATTAGTCTAATCGAGACCAATATTTTTAAAACCCCCATACAAATAAATCTTTGGTTTCTGCTATTATAAATATTTTCCTATTCTCTTAAAATACACGAAATAATAATCAGTTGTTTTGAATAATGAAAAAGATATGACAGTGAGGCTATAAAAGTAACAAGTAATTTCATATGAGTCAAGTTACATACTGCATATGAAAGAAATAAAGATTTATGACTCTCACAACTTGACGAGAAAACGTTTTTTGCTTATTGTTTTACTGATGAAAACAATTACTGCAGCAATTACCATTCTTGGTAAATTTACGTTGACCAACCTCCCTTTAAGATTATTAACTATAAAAAAGAAGAGAAATACTTCTGGTTGCAAACTGGACAATTTTTCCACAATATAACTACTCTAAAATAATTATCAGGATTCTCTCTCAAATCTAAAACTAAATTACGAACCTAACTGAGGTATATAGATAATTTCGCAGTAGTACTTAACATCTTATGGCATATAAGGAGGACTGCTCATTTAATAAAAATTTCCAACCAACTTTTTGCCGATAATTTACTTTCTACACTCTGTTAGAAAAATAATATTCAGGTGTGAAAAGAAATGCAATATATTAAAAGATTTAGCGATCGTGCAATAAGACCATTCGAAAATATAAAAACAAGAACAGACTCAAAATACAAGCAACAGGGGAATACCGCAATTAAACCACTAAATTCTATAATTTCTGAACTAGAAAAAAAGTAAACAGTCTACATGGTCCGTTTTATCCCAGAAAAATATAGATATATTACAAAAACCAGTCCAATTAAGCTGCGGTCTCTATTTCATTCATACGATATTCTGAAGCTAGATTCCAAATATCCTCTTCATATCCAGCGGAGAGTTAACGATAAAATTGTTATTTTTAAATCTACCACTTAAAAATGGAGTATACGAGAGAAAGCGCATTATATTCACATATAATGACTAGAGACAGTCAACTATTAACATCTAATTCATAAACCACCGAAAAGTGCCGCACAATATCTTTTCAAGTTAACAAGATTTTAGCGCTTTACGGAAAAGAGTCAAAGCTGATTTTTAAATTACTCAGACAGGAAACTCTAAAGGTCGTTTAGCCTTACAAAAAGCAAGTATCACATATATTATATGTACAGTATATGAAGCGCTACTTAGTATGAAAACCCGTTGACGCGTCGCGGACGTTGAAGCATAAAAAAATAGCAAAAAAAAGATTTCAGATTAGTAAACTTGAAAATTTAACTATAAAATTATATTTTGCGAATAACATTCATAAATATGAACAAATAAGAATAATTTTCCAAATTTCAAGTTTACTTCAACTTCTTTTCTGAAAGTTACGAACTGAGGAAGCGAAAGTGACCTTTTTGTAGAGAATAACCCATAAGCGCCTTGGCGAATAAAAGGAAACTGGTATATGGGAGGGACGGCAGCTACTCTCCGATTATCTTGTCATAGACGTTTCGAGGATGGTAGGGGGGTTCAAGAATCCCCCTATGCTCCTCTCTTTTGGTTGGTCAACCCCTCATCTGCCCTCTTCGGCACGGTGACCCAGATTCATCACAAGTAAGGGACTCTCCGTATGTATGTGCTGTTATACACAAGCTTGACAGCTGATCCCTTGACCTCGTGCAACCCCGAATGAACGAGACCTCCTGGGCCTAACGTACCTTGACCACTGCCGCTCAGTGTTCAGCTCTAATTCTAATACATGCCGCAGAAAAATCACAGCATGCAACTTCCTGGCTATATCTACCGGCAATGATATTGTATTGCAAAACAAGGTGACGTTAATATAGTTTTTCATCACACTCAATTGTTGTAGGTATAGAGTGCTCTTTACAGCAATTAGTTGTGAAAAACGAAACTGATGTTTTTAACTATTTCCTAACACTCATTTTCAAAACGACCAACCCCAAAGATTACGAATACGATTTGGTCATTTTATAGATAAAAACATTCCATTTTGTGTGGATAACGATTTAAGATTTGTATTCCGATTTGATCGCAATTATTTGTCACAATTTTATAACTTTGTATCAGGATTTGACCATATTGATAAATAAGATACGATTTGGCCAGTCATACATCGATTAAGATTATCAGGTGCATTGACTTTGTCAAGTGAAGATTAGAGAGTAAACCTGAAAGTCGATATTGGAACACCATTTGCAGCCACCCCCAATTAGTGGAATTAATACCAGCTGACTTTGGGGAAGCTAATGCCCTGCATGTGGACGCCCTACCCATACGCACGTCGATGACTGCACTTTCCTTCGCGCTTAATGAAGGCTACGATGCGCGTTCTACAGACAAGCCAACGACCCTCTGTAGTCACTTGTCCCACGGCTTTTGTTGAGTCTCTCGAATAAATTAAATTTGCATCATGTAACGTCAGTATTACTCATTCTATGTTTGTTCTCAATTTTTCACTTAGTAAATATAGAGCTATAGTAATAGAAAATGCTACAATGAAATATAAAGTGCTACAATATGAAATATAGTTGAAAATCCTTCTCCCATATCCTTGTTTCTATAGCTGATACAATTTCTGGATAACAGAGCGCATTTTAAGGCAAGCTCCCGTATGATGCGCGCATTGTTCACTCCGAATGAAGCCATTGCAGAGGCCGCAACCGTAGCTATTCGGCGGTAAAATCCTGTGTTGTAGCTTGTGTATTTACGGGTTGTTCAGCTACACCGTACATTCTAGCATCGGCATTATTTTTTGCATTGCGTTTTACATGACAGAGAGAAAACAGTGAAAAAAGATACAAAGAAGAAGGACAGAAAAAACGCGCTTTTCATGTCTAGTGCTTTCATATACGCATCGCGTCAAGTGTTGAAAGACCCACTGCACCAGAAAGACGTCTCGATTTACCTTGCGATGCAGATTAAATTCGGACCATCGATCCGACCAACGAAGCAGCTGGATTGACTTTACCCGTCAATCTTTCTCGATTCTCGCGTCCGCAATATAAATATTGCTTCGTGATATTCCATTTTCTGCCTTACGAAAATAATTCATAAAACACAATACGTGTCGTGTATGTGAAGAAATTTCAAATGGAAGGAATTGGTTACTATTTGAAATATTTCCTTAATTTTCGATTCTACTGTAATCTCTTTTAGATTCACGATACCCCATAGGCGAGAGCAATTTCATCCAGCATCTGATGAGCGAATCTCCTCTTCCGAGATACGCACCTTTTTACGAAACTATTTCTCGCACGCGAAACTAGAGGTTTCTTAAAAAATCAGCGAAAATTATCGTATATTATGCACACAGTCCTGTCTCGAAACCCGATATAGAAATTATGGGCCCCAGAGCGTCTGACACATTGCGTGTCCCTTATATAGTAAAAACTAGTAACTGAGAGGAAAATAACAAAATAACTAAATAAAGACAAGAATTGATCGTCATTTCCATTCCTCTGTAAAAGCTACTATTTATTCACAATTTTGGAAAGATGAATTGCTAATTAAGCATTCAGTGGATGCTAGATTTAAATTCTTCGCGGTTGGTTGCATATGATTCTCAAAGACCATTTATGTGGAGTAGAATGGAGGGATGAAAGGTACATGGATCAAAGTGTGATGAAAAATCTAGCTCGTTTTCTCTTTTCGGTCGAATGGCAGCTTCGTTTTTCCAACTCGGTTTTATGCGCAACTAATTACCGATACGCCACGTGTTATTATAAATAGCCAATCGTTATGGGCACGGCCACAGTCGCGATGCCCATAATGGCGTGTTATCGGATAAATAAAACAGATAGCCGAGAGGGTGCAACTCGATTATGTGATGACACCCCTGTGTCGCACTGTTGCTAGGGCATCGACGTGAATATATATGCCTGACAAGGACATATTTACCTTAACAACGATGGTCAATCGAACGATATTAATTGAGAAAATATCATCATTCTTAATGTAATTGGTCAAAGAGATTCTACTTTGAGTTAGGCAATTGCCATATATTTCTCAAGGTAGTCTATAATTTTATGACTAAAATAATATTGAAACTGCCCTTGCAAAAAATTAAAAATGACTTATTTAGTTTTCTTTAAAATGAAGTTCTGACGAGGTCCTGATCGAGATTTCTATTTTTAATAAAAATATTTTTATATAATTAGGCATTTATGAGAATATAAAAGAAAATTATATTTATATATTGGAAAATTAACTAAAATATTGAAAACAAACACGGATCTATTATATATCTCTTAAAATACTTTAGGAACTTGATATATTTACAATCTTAGAAAATCCCTTGAAATACAAACTTTTAAAACCTTGAAATTCAATCGAATTATGTTAAAATTCTTTAAAAATACACTTGAAATCTATTGAAATCGCTTTAATTACTATACCTCTTTTTTTATAATTAGATTTTTTATTTCATATATTGAATTCATTTTTCCAGATCAGAACAACATTAAAACTACAGAAAACTGTCGAGGATCCTATCAGGACTCCATCAAAATTTCTGCACGAGTGGAACTCTGTTGTTTCTAATCGATTGTAACATAGATGAAATTCGAACACAGTTAAACTAATTCAATATATAAACGTTTCAAGGATGACAAAACGAAAAGGAAGTTCAGCGAGGAAGTCAGTCTAAGAGCTCAGAAAATTGAGATACTTCTTTTGACGGAAAGATCGAGTCTTAAACGCGCGCGAGTTTCGAAAGTGGGGTGGCAAAATGCGTCTTTAATGACACGAAGCGGTTTCGTCACACGCGGCATTCAGGCTAAATACATTAGAAAGCTCATTTAAATACGACACAATGGCGAAGCGAAGCGCTGCGGTGTGCGGATAAATTCACAAGGCGGATTTAGAGCTGTCCTCCTTCATCTCAAGGTGCAAGTTCATGCAGATAATCTCGACATACAGATTTTCGTAAATAACCGTATCTTTACGCTAAACCCATCTACAAATTCTATTTATTTCACTTATAAAAGTCTCTATTGATAATCAACCTTCTGCAATTAAGCAATTAGATTATCCAAATTGTCAATACTTTTCCAGCTGGTTCGCGTTGGAAGACAATCACGTTGACACCGCGTGATGGATGTCCTGGCTGTTCAAAATCCCCCCCTTCAGTTTTCCCACCAATAAAGCCCATTGTAAATGCGAACTATTCGAAATATTAGAGCGGCCGGACGATTACCCGCCGTTCAGTCATCGCGTTGACGCACCGTAATCCTTTCACTGTTCTCATATTTTGCATCCCGCCACGTTGTTAAAACACGATGAAAAGACTTTTTCAGTCGCCTATCTATCTCTCAATTCGTGGATTTCGATAAAGATTTTTATATGGATTTATTATATGCCGGGTAATGTTGTGACTGCAGCTTTCAATTAAAATGACAAAATTAATTAATCAACCTGATGTATACAAATATATGTATAGTTTATACACGAAATCTGGATCGCAGAATCTTTTAAAATATTAAATACATTTTTTTATCGGATATGATAGTTTTTAGATAACATATACGCAACAAAATAAACTGTATTGTTTGCACTAACATCAAACCCTATTATAATCGCACGTGCGAACCTGACGAGGCTGAGAAACCGGCTGAGCAATTTCGAACTTGGATTGTCCGAAGATGATGGATCGCCCTTTTGTACATGGCTGATGATACCTCGCAGATGTATTCTCTACTACACCCTTTTGCTTGAAACCACTTGCCGGTGATTATCGATTAAATGCATGCGCCCCGTCTCGTCGACTTTTTTTCAATATCTTTCGATATATTTTTCTTCGTGCCGGATATACCGAACGCGAATTCAACAGCTGTCGTTACGATCACGTAAAAGCCAAAAAGAGCAGACCAGGGCTCGAAAGACGATAAAAAATTAAGAATTCCTTTTCCGGTGTTCGACCGACCTTTCAATTTATATCAAAATTGGTTCGAGCATCATCAATCTGTTCAAATTACAAAGCAATTCGTTGCCAATAACTGTTATTATATCAAAATATTCATACGTTATCGATAATTACTTATTTAATTATTTCTGGATTCGAAAATAGGTTTTCATGACTTTTCTTTTAAAAAACTTGTTTCATGTTGCTTCGGGGTAGTGATTTATTGTCGGACGATTTAAATTCCCGGTCATTTCCTAGCTTTTATTCGCAGTCAAGTTTTTCAATTTTCCGGATCAACTAAAAGTAACGTATTTATTTAATCCACTACTAATTCATTTAATTATCATTTCTACTGCATTATTGAATAATTGTAGTCGTTTTGATAACTATAAGTCAAGGCGTATTAAAAAAAATTGTTTCAAATACAATAAGTGGCTCCATCGGCTAATCTTATATATATATATGATGTGAGGTGTATAGAAAAGGTGGATAATCCGACCCTCATTCTATATAGAGATATGTGTGAATAATCGATTTTAAAGGTATTTTCGAAGCCTCATGAAAATAATCGACTCTACGCAAATTTCCCGAGTCTCAACTATAACCAGAAAAACACAAAACATTCAAAATATGGAAAAGAATAAATTTTAGAAAATCTATTCTATGAAAATAAAAATAACAGCGCACACAAAAAAACTGTAATAATTCTAGGATAACAGCTTCCAATCGATCGATAAATCCAATTTATTCAACTTTTAATTCTTCGTCAAAGAATCCACTAAGCGTCAATCGACACCAAAATCATTAAAGCTAATTGAAATTCGCGCTTAATGGGTTACCTTCCAAGCAGTAGAAAAAGCTTTGCTTAAGGTCAAATTATAGATTCAATAAATTATTATCGAGATGAAGATATAAGACTTGATAAAAGACATGTCCAGATTGAATTAATTAAATAATATTTCTTGTTTAGTTTAACAAAACAAGAATCATAAATAGTGAACAAATATTTGAAAAACTCTAAACATTTTGAGGGTTGACCGAAGATTGATTTGGAGATAAATAATGGAAAATTCGTTTGTTTAATTATCGCAAAAACGTTTCCATTATGAAACTGATGCACTGGCATTCAAAATTTTAAACAGAACCTTGAAAAAATAAAGGCGCGGATCCAGAGAAGAATTTTGAGGGGTCACCTAATAATTATATACTCCACCCATTCCTTTCTCAAGACGAGAGAGGGAAAAGTATAATTTCGATATTTTCTCTGAGAAACTTAACTCAGGGCTTTTTTAGAGGGGAGGGGACGGGGCAAGCATCCGGGTCTATTTCGATATTTAAATGATTAAAATTAATATGTAAGAATTCGTTTGCATTTAACACACACCTGTTAATGTAAGAATTTTCCTGAACATGCAATCCAAAATTGCTCCATAGATATCTGAGGACATTTGAGAAAAAACTGTATTAAATCACTTGAAAAATTATGTAAATGAAGTTCTTAACGTTCCAATGAGCGAATGTTAATATTGATATTGCATTTCAAATTAGAAACAGTAAAAATATAATTAATAAAATATAAAAAAAACTTTTTTTAAATAAATAAATAATAAATATTAAAAATATAATTTCAAAATATTAAATCATTTACATTGAAAATAATTCTGTATGAAAGAGACTAATCGTAATGCCTATTTTTATATTTAACTGGAACAATATTTCTGGATAAAATATAATTCAAAAGAAAAATTTTGTTCATTTGAACGTTTAAAACTTCCGGTACATTTTAAAATTCATGAATGAAAATCCATAAAGCTGTAAGAAATGTTAGTAAAGTATCGAACAAGTAAAACATGAAAGTGCATATCAAAAGAATTGTCAAAAAACCAACACAGTGACATGGATTTTAAGCTATCAAAAAACATTTATTCGGAAATAAATGTTTATTGATAGAAGTTCCCCTCTTCATTTTTGGGGCTCTTCAGCATATAGCCTCTTCTTTCTTCGGGCAATTGCCCCGCGAATTCGAGTTGAGCGCAAATTCGATTCGTGCTCGTATTCACGAATTCGACTTGTTCTCAAAAATATTCATGAGTTAGTACATCGATTGTACTAATCTCTAGGATAGAATATCTTTCTATGAATTCGAAGATATTTAATCCCAATTCTACCTACTTATAAATCTATAGTCATTCATACCAGAGTAAGTTACCTACCTCCCTAGCTATATTTAAAAAATTCAAAAAACACTCATCACAAAACTCTTACTCCACGGTTCTCATTCTCACCGCCCCGGTGCAAAAGAACCTAAACCTAGGGATTGCGTCCCGGGACGCATCCGACACCTGAGCTTGGCCACGTTAGGGCATTTTACACATACATACACACAAATACCTGCAATCGTACACCGTCTTCTTTTAACCATAAATCAATATTTCAAATTTTTTAAAATTATTATGCAAGAGAAATTATTTCTTAAAAAAATGTTAACTTCTAATCTTATTACTCTTATTAATCTTATCAATCTTATATTAACAGGATGTTTCGCAATTCTCGATAAGAAATTTTCAGGTTTTTCAGGTCAAATTAAATTTTTTAAAATTAAATTTTTCCAGGGTGACCTTTCAGCACGTTAAATGACAAATTTAATATGTGTAGACTATCTAACTATTGCAGTAGCAGTTTGCTAAACAAAACGTGGTTCGAATTTATCTTTAATATAATAAATACTGCAATCTAAATTCCCAATTCATTCTTCAAATGAACTGGGAATACTCCGTTCCCCTTTTATTTTACTAATAAATCGGGGAATAAGGATAAATAGATTGATATTTAATAATTAAAAAATTAATCAACATCAATACCCGAATTCATAACCACAAATTGTTGTAGCAAACATACTTTACCACAATACATTTAAGTAAAGAAGTTAAAAGTTAGGGGTTTAAATATTTAAAAGTGTATAAATAAATATATTTAAAAATTTCTCTTATAGAATCGTTCATTCTCCAAGAATGAAAAATTCAAGGAGATTTTGATACTTTCAAGATTATTGAATATTATTATGCATTACTATTGGATATCCTGAAAATTTCTAGATTTCAAAGACTCAACAAAATTAATTTTTTATATACCAAATACAATATAGAATATTGTAAAATTATATTTGTTCTATAGATATTATAGATACTCATGTTAAACATAATTCAGAAATACGTACAAACAATTCAGATTATGAAAATAATTGTATTAAAATAAAACGGTGTACGTAGAAAATAAATAGATTAGTAATTATATGTATATTCAATTAGGCATCCTAATCTAAACTAGCAGATATAATTTTTAAATGAAGTCTTGATACTACAATTTTTAAATCTCTTTTAATTTCAAAATATATCTAAGTGAATTTCAATTTGAATTAAAAAAACTCGAATTAAGATGGAAATTTTTATGATTTGACAATAAAAAACTTTACTTCAAAGTTAATTAAAAAGCAAAAGAAATGACTGTATTTCAAATAAAACTGAAATAAAAAAAGAATGAAATATACAAATAAGAGTGATAAAAAATGGAAAATATAAAAATGGATCATCGGGTTTTCTGTGCATAGAAGAAGAATAAATTAACTAAGATTACAAAAAGGACATTCTTCTACACACAGTTTTCCCGTTCCTTTCTTGGATTTAAAAACAAATGAAACAATAATTATATTACTATTAATGATTAAGTTAGATGATTAAATTAAATAATACTAAAGATAATTAATGCTCAGAGTACATTTAAAAATAGAAAAAGAACTATTTTCTCGAGAGCCAAGAAAGGAGTATTCCTGAGCTATCAAAAATATAAAATTGGCGAATATCCACTTGCTGATTAAACAATCAAGTTTAATCAGCTGTCACTGTGCAATTTTTTATATATTATACAAATACAACCGATTTCCGTGTCAGTTCGGACCATTCATCCCTGACATGCTGGAAACCGGAGGAATTCAAAAATTCACTTACCTTTACAACTGTCCCACGTCGTAACGATGGCACCATGATGTCTTCAGGCCGGTCCCTGGAGATCCCTTCTCTTCTTTAGACTTCTCCGAAGACCGAGGACATTGCAGGGGCCACTTTTTCTTCGGATCCTCTTGTCATCAGATTGCTTCAGTTCTGAAAAATTAAAACATTAATAAATTGCTAAAAGAGCACATCTAATCTAATACAAAAAAAAATTCGTCAAGAAATAAGGGCTCTAGGGGCTAATGAATACAGTGGCCACATGTTAGTGAAATCAGAGAAATGTGAGGGAAATGCGAATAGCTCTCAGGGAAAATATAAATTGATATATTAATTTCAATAGAAAGTTTTAGCACATTATTAAAAACAGATTCGCATTTTTAATACATTCATTTACTAGAAAATAATTTTCTGTAAAAGAAACATTTAATGCCTATTTTTATTTTCAGGTGGAACAATATTTCTGGATGAAATAGAATTAGATAAAAATATTTCATTTACATGAATGTTAAAAACTTCTGATTATTATCTTTTTTATATTTGCCCCGTCAATTATGCAAATTTACATTTCAGAATCCACACTGTAAACCTCGTCCCATTATTAAACCTTAAAATTGTTGATCATTTATTTTTTTCTAGGTTTGGCCCCTGACAATATGCAACTTAGCTTTCATTTTATCCTAATATAACAATTCTAACCTATCTTTGCAATTTGCAAGTTTATTATAAAAAATCATGAACTGGTCCCCATTTCCACTTACCACTTTCCAAAAGTTAAAAGTTGTAATCCAGATTGTAAAAAAGAACAATAATCTAACATTCCCGCATCGAGCGCTTTGCAGGACTTGAGAAAATTTTCTCGTTTTCCCGCGCGAAAAATAATCTGAACGTTTCAGATTTGAGAATCACTTGGAACAATACTGGTCGCTAGGACGGACCAAAATATCCGAAAATATCTTTTGATGTCATTCCACTTTACAGATTTCACTATCGTAACGCGAAATTTTCCGATTTCCCACTAAAATTTGATAAAAAAAAAGGAGGACTTTGTCAATCTCAAAGTACCGTCCGCCATTTTTGCTATGGCAAACCGAGCCTAAATTCGCCGAAAGTAAAAAATTAGTCAAATCACACAAATCCCTCACGATTTTTCTAAATTTATCGAAAATATTGAACACTAGTCACTTTTAATTAAAAATCCAACTCGAAACGACCGAAAAACTATAAAAATCCCATTATTTATTAGCTAAAAACCCGAAGCTGAACGCGGCGTCTTTGTCTTCCCTGCATGCAAGTTCAAACTGGAAAATTTGCCAAGCGAAACTGATCAACTGAGTTTCAAAAGTTGAAATATTTTTGCTTATTTTCATTTCAGGATTGTAAATTAAATAAGAACGCGATTTAAAGTAATTAAATTTTACATTAATATTAATGAATAAATAAAAAAAGCAAGCGGAATTTATATTAAAAAATCCATCTACTGACTCACGTAGTTTCACGTCACATGTGATGTGGCGGGAAAATTCAAACGCGATAAATAAGAGAATATTATAGTTTAATGTTTCTTAAGTTAATACTAATAGGTAAAATTGCTAAAATTATTAAAAAGGAATTCCATAAATTATATTTTAGGGAAATTCACTAAAATGTATAGAAAAGTCATTCTCCAAACTAAAAATGTAAAATATTCCTTAAAGAATTCTAGGAAAATTAACCAAAATTTTTTACAGTGTCTAATGTGAATGTTGAAAGTCTTCCTTATTTATATTATAATATATTCTGCCAAAGAAAGGTCTATTTATTTAAAAGGAATTTGAAAACTAAAATATGTAGTCCGAATAGCAGATCAGACATTATGAAATTTCTAACAGTATTTTTTCAATTTCTGTACGAAAAGGATAATTTAAAAAAATTAGACATCTGAGGATAAAATCAAAACGTATTTTGATTTACGAATTTTAATTTTAAAATAATTTAACTACCAAAGGAAACGGTATGTCAGCATTTCTAGCTCTTTCATGATAAAACTCGTATAGTACTCATGGTTCAATTACTGCCACTTCAGATAAAATGCAAATCTTTTAACGTAATCTAATCAGCAATAATAACAAAGTTAAAATAACCAAGTAAAAGCAAAATTCAAGCTCTTAATCTCACGATTTTATTTTGATTTTGATGCAAATAAAATCTTTTCTGATGAATTAATATTAATATGATTCTTTCAAAATACATACTTGTAATAATAAACAAACCTTTTACTAAGAATAGTCATTTTTGCTGAAAAAGAAAACCTACAATTGCATTTTAAAATGTAGAATTCTTCCCACCTCTGATTGCGAGTTTCACAACTTGATAATAAAATCGTATTTCAAGATTAAACAAAAGAAAGCCAAAGTTTCAGATTACGAAGTTAAAAATTCTTTAGCAATATGAATTGAACTTTTAGTCGACAAAAAAAAACTGATATTCTGTGGTGGAAAATCTTTCCCTTTTTATTGTTTTGAGAGGGCACAAGTGGGCCATCAGGGAAGCAAGCAATCGCCACCCCGAAGAAACTTTTTTCATGTTCGCATATGAAAGCTCTTGAGAGTGTAGAACTTGACAATTCGATTTTCATACACGCACACGGGTGCTTTGGTGGGTAGTGTAAAATCGTACTTACCAAAGTTAACTTGCCCAAGAAGGCGCAAGCTCGTTCGACTTTATAAATAATAAATTCGCGTGGTAAGAAGGGATGAGGGCGGAGATGGCTGGTAATAAAGACCCAGCAGTAAGAGGCGAAGTGACGTCCTGTGTCCCAGAGTCGTAAAACTGGGCTTGGGATCTTCAGCTTACACTCTTATTAAAGCCTCGTCCTGCATATTGACGGTTATTGATCACCTTTCGTACCTCGCAGAGTTTACGATGTAAAGGTCAAACCTTGTAAAGCGACATATATTGACGACGTTGATTCTTCACAGAGACATTATATGTCCTCTTCTATTGCAAGTCTATAAAGTCGTTCTGCAAACATCAGAAATAGAAACGTTATTTTCTAAACAGTTTTTCATTAACATTCGTATCACTAAAATAAAAGTATTATTCGATTTTGTATTCATATTGATAAAAAAAGAAAAAAAAACATATTTTGAGATGAAAAATATAAATGCTCAGAAAAAAAAAAACGATTGAACAATTCTAGTGAATAGAATTTTTTTTATGAATGCGGATTTAGCCTTTCTAAGTCTGACTAATTTATTTAAGTCGGTCTCCAAAATTTATATGGTTTTATCATAAACCAATTATAAACAAAGCTATGTATACACATTACACATCTTTATTTATATGTAATTCAACAGATTACGATTTCAATTAATTATGTGTAATTATAAAAGAGGAATCAGTACTTTGTGTTCAACAAAGTAAAGAAGTCTTTAAATAAAGTACTTTCTTAATTGTTATACTTCTATTAATTAAATTAGTAAATACGTAAACATCAAAAATCATCTTACACCCTTGTATAATGTTTTTTTCCTTCAACGTTCAGTATGTGATCAAGAATGACTAACCACAAATTGTGGAAATATTTTTACAACAAGCAAAAAGTATAAATGGTATTATGGTAACAAAATTATAAAATACCTATTAAATTTGATAAAAGGATAAACTAAATTCGAATTTGGATGTTTAATTCACCAGCAACTTGTGAATTTCTATCTTGACGAAGCAAAATAAATTAAAATTACGCAGTAACGACAACCAGTACTGCACCATCGCCGCCATTAACACATTAACCAACCATTAACCAATTGCTGGTACATAGATGTGCAAACTCTCAGAACTTCGTTAGGTTAGTTACCATACACAGATGGCAAGCAAGACTGATTCTCATTTATTCTGTCGATAAAACAGAAACATAGCAACCATCTTTAATTTCGGAGCATTTCAGAGTTATTCCTGATAAGTATAGTTCCACTGCCATTCTCTCTGTCGCGAAATCAGCTGATACTCTCAAAAATCTTTGATTTCAAGTCACAAAGATTATTTAATTTAACAGTTTGATGTTCATGTTGACTTCGATCTAATAAAGACGAAGAATAAATGAACTTTATCATTAGAATCTAAACGTGGAGACTCCTTTGAAAATCTGTCAGGTAGGTGAAATTGTTTCACTCGACATGCACCTGTCATTTCAAAACTCAGAACTATTGTTATACAAAGTGAATTTGTTTATTTGCATAGCACTTACAATTTTTCTACATTCAAAATGTTTTTTCTGTAAGACAATTTAAAATACAGAGTGAGAACTCAATACTATATCTAGTGCTATTCTTAAGTTTGATAGTAGAAAATACGTGGTTTTGCATTAGTGTTTTCAAGTATTTGCAAAATGAATATGCAATGCAATTAATTTGAATTTCGTCCCAATCCGAAAAAACGTTAATTTATGTTTAGACATTTTTTATTCAAAACCGTAAGAAAATAAACTACGATCTAATCTTATATCTACGTTATACATATTTTTGTAAATATATAGTTACATATTACATATATATTTATATATAAATATATAGTTACAGTGACGATAAATTGATGCTGTAATTAATGATTACATGTATTAATATATAAGTACTTTGTTATTATTTGAATTAATTGAAAGTAAAGATCTTATTTCTTTTCAAATTCAACAAAGACAATTTTAAGGTCAGCAAAAAACTTCGGCACTCATTTTAAGTATCCAAATATTTTAATTATTCAGCGTATGAAGGTTTTCTGACATCGTCATCATCCAGTAATACATATTTTACTTTTATAAACATTTAGGAGTTGGGAATTGAGGATGGGTAACGCAGGAAGTAATCAACCTGTGGGTCACCATCATGGCAGTAATACCAGGAGGGAGAGTTACCACCGCCATATTAGTAAGGATCATCCTCCTCCATCTCCAAGTAAAGATGAACAGGCGTTTGTTTTCGATAAAAAGGCAAATCAGAAGCTTGTTTTCCAATCTTCTAACGAAGAGGAAGAACCCTATTTCACAAAGGTACGTTTTTAGGGTTGCTTAGTACATATAAAAATATATAAATACAATTTATAATAACTTTACACGAAATAAAATCTTATATTTAATTATAGAAAGAGCTACAAGACTCTGGCAGCTATACACCGCGACCACGTTCAAATACTGTCTCCGAGGGCACTAAAGTTGCTGACAGCAAAGTACTGCCAACAGTTTTCAAATGGGAAGGTGGAGGAAAACAAGTTTACATTAGTGGCACTTTTACTGGTTGGAAAACACTCCCCATGGTCAAAAGTCATGGAGATTTTGTTACTATAATTGACCTGCCAGAGGGAGAGCATCAATATAAATTTTTCGTTGATGGTGAATGGAGGCATGATCCAGGATTGGTAAGAAACTTTTTAATTAAATGTCATATTGTCAGACTCTTAGTATTGTAATGATATAAGGGTAAATATTGATTATATGTATTAATAGAAAATACTAATTATTAACAAAGGCGGGCGCTTTTCGCACGATGTTCTAGTGAACAAAAAAAGGTCAAAATTTTAACATTCGGCGTTGATAAAGTTGAACGTCTTTCATGAATCATTGAACTTTTTGTCTTGCTTCTTTAAACATACTTCCAGTTAGACTAATGCTTATGAAGTTATATAAGGAAATCCACGTGTATACCTTCAATAAAAACAGCAGCGTATATGCTCAGAGTCAAAAACACATATGCAAACAACAAGTTATCTTTTATGCTAATAACAACCTGTCTAGAATTAGTTAGATATACTAGTTAGGTAGCTATTCTTACTCATATCTTATCTTTATTGTTAAGATATTTTTCGTAGCGGTCCATTTTTTAAATAAATCTAAAACTTGAAACTAAAATTCCAATTGAATAATATAACTAAACTAAATTTCAACTAATATAAATCAACCATGTTTCAGCATCTCGTTGATAACGGTAAGGGTTCAAAGAATAACATGGTGTCTGTCAGGAAATCTGACTTCGAAGTCTTCCAAGCCCTTGCCAAGGACAGTGAAGGAATTATCAGCAGTGCCCAAACGGAATACGGCCAAGAGGTTCCACCGCATAAGCCTTGGGAAAAATCAGCAGGACCTCCAATTCTGCCACCTCACTTATTGCAAGTTATCCTAAACAAGGATACACCTTTGTCCGTAAGTATCTTCCATAAATTAAAATTGTGAAGTTATTGTTAAAGCTGATATATATATGTTTAAATGTGATTAATGAAAATTAATTAAAATAAAATAATTAATTGTGATTAATATATTTTCAGTGTGAACCCACTCTCCTGCCTGAGCCAAACCACGTCATGTTAAATCACCTCTATGCCCTAAGTATCAAAGATAGCGTAATGGTCCTCTCAGCTACCCACCGTTATCGAAAAAAATACGTCACTACGCTCTTGTATAAACCAATTTAAATTCATTCCCAGTGGGATTTCTTGAACAAACTTTGGGTGGAGATGGCCTCAGTGCAGTCGATCTCTTTCATTTCGTGTAAATAAATTTTACACAGCTGCATTACTAATTATTGCCACTTATCAAATGTCCTGATTGAATGAAAGTCGATTGCTCTAAAGCACCGCCCAACATTAGTTTAGTAACAAGCAACCCCATTGTGCAAAGACTTAGTTTGCCTTGAAAGACTTTCACATCCGTATTAAATGTGAGAGAACGCCTGTTACTAACGAAGTACCCTGAAGTTTTTAGGTAAGGTAGGGGTAATTATCAGTAATTTTATGGATTATGGAACGTTTATTGTATCTTAAGTGACTGTAAAATATTGTAATTATCAATGCGAATACTGTATTTATTAAAACGAAATATTTTGAATCGAGACACTTTCAAGCAAGATTTTTGCATGTACATACATACAGGTAGAAATAGATACTATATAAATAGAACTCGCATTTAAATCGCATAATACGAGTGCTGTAGATTTTCCTTTTATGGCTAAAGTATAGTGACTGAATCCTTGAAGTATTCAGAGAAGGCTGTATCTATACTGTTAGAGTGAAACTTGCGTTCATACCTTTTAAACCGCTGAAACGAGCAATTAATGCAGAACTCAATTTTTAACTCTAATAGATTGCTGCATGCTACAGGGTTTTGCTTGATACGCTTTTGTTTTCGTGCCATAAAAGAAGAACCATTTTCTATGAAAGGAAAATTTTAATCGTAGTTTTATATTCATTTAGCCCTTTCGCCTTTACGCCGAATGTGGAATATGTCACGCTAATCTGTATACAGTTGGAAATAGAAATTAATAATTAATTCATAAGCTTAAGCAGTTGTTGTGTTTATTTTGTTTTTAATTCCGTTCAATTTTAGCTGAATGTTTTTTTTAATATTATAATGAATTCCGTTTCATTATTGAAAAATATTATAATCATTAACAGTCATAGTTATAGTTTCCTTTATCAATACATTTTTGATTATTCTAAATTTATTCCAGTCCGTTTTTATTCTCCGGTACAAAGGTCAAATTTTTAATATTTTTGATTTAAAATACTTCTTCGGAACAAAAAGAATAAAAAAAGAACTATGCTGACAATGAGTCTTTTCTCCTCTATTAGACCCTTATTGTTTATAAAATATCTATGGACTTAGATTTAGAAAATATTTGTGTCTTCTATTTGAAAGAAACCGTTATTCGTAACCCACAGCTCACCACGAAAACATTTAGATTTCGATTTCGACTAGAATTATTCTTAATATGAATTTTTTCAAATTTCTGTCCAATTACAAGTTATTATCTACATTGTCGACATAAGCAAACGGTGCTTCGCTTCTCGTTTTCAAAAAATAAGATCCTGCTGCAGATTGATCGACGTGTTCACCCATATGTACTACATGATCATTATCACAATGTTTGTTGAGATACTGGTCCCAAGTATCACATTTTGTTGCCAGTAGACCATTTTTTGCATTAATGCTCTCAGTATAGTATGCATACGACCTTCCATGACTGCAAGCCTCTGGAATTTAAACTTTGAGATTATAACTTGAATCTCTTAAACTGAATTGAGTAGATTTTTGTTAAAAATTGACCTGAAAATCCTGAAGAAGGTGATGTATTATAAAAGCGTTAACATTTTTCAACTGCTTACCCATGACTTCAGGAACACAGCAACAGCCAGGCTGCACTGCTGTTCCAGCATTAGGATAGAAATCAACATGTCCCAGTGGTTGCAAAAAACCTAAAACTCCACCGCATGAGTGAATAACATCAACAAAACTAGCATCAGTCGGATCCAATCGTTCTTTTTCCGTAGTGAATATGTGGAATCCTGGAAGAGCAGGATCAAGCCCTGTAACCCTACCAATTCTCCCGGATCTTGTGGCAGTACCCGCGTTTCCTGCTACATGAGCTCCCAGAGAATGGCCTAAAACAATAATTAATTTCTAGATTTTAATATCCTATTACATTAGAGGTATAAAAAATTTCTTAACTTGAACTTGCTTGAGTTAAATTAAGTTTCGCTAAGTTCAAGTTAAGGATGTCAAAACCTGTTTCTCACCTTAAAATTCGATTTCCTCAATTTACTTAACAAATATTATAATTAGATATTTTTTCGCTTTATAGAACCACTTATTTTGGAACTAGCAGTTTGTCTATAGAGCGAAAAATTATTTATTTTTAATACATCTTTCACGAAACAAGAAATTCAAAATCTAATCTTAAAATCCCATCTTCAACTTGGTTCCAACATCCTTAAATACATTTTACACAGCCATATAATACATTATCCTTAAATAATAAATATTTACAGTCTTCATTTTGTAAATGTTTACCGATAAAGTGCACATCTTGAGGATTGAGTCCAGTTTCTCTGATTAGAAAATCAATAAATTGTCCTGCATTGTGTCCAACCTTCTCTGTATTTCGCATTGGCCCAAGATAAAAGGTGCTTGCTGCTAAAGGCTGCCAGTCTACCAGGAACACATTGTAGTCCCCATGTTCTAAGTAGGCTAAAGGTCACAAACAATTTTTTTAGTTTTAATCATCTCTTAATTCAAATTCAAACCATCGCAATGGCTATAATATTACCACATACCATTTTTCATATCAACTTGGCTGGTGCTTAAAGCACTTGATTTCCATCCATGGGTAATAAATTTCGTCTTTTTAGAATGAACAAATTCTGAATTTTTGAGTCCCTCAACATCATTAAGAAATACTGGTGTTCCACTTTCTGGATTAGATCTGCAAACAAATTTAAAAACCTCTCTTTCATAATTTAATCTATAATTTATATTTAACAGACTTAAAATATTTTCTAACTTTATACCTGGTATAAAGGATGTAAGAAATAGCTTCATTGTCCAAAATTCCACGGGATTGATTTTCAAATCCTTTGAGGATGGCCACCTGTGGCTTTCCATTTCCATCAGGCATGAAAATCCAGTCCACGCCATAGCCGTCATATTTTTCTTGAAGAACGCTCTTCATTTCAGAATTGACCAAATGAAGAATCAGACAAATGATGGAAAAGACTTTGGTAAACTGTAATCTCGATATCATCTTAAAGCTGTTGCTTGAAGAATGAAAAGTACATGAACTCGCAAAGAAGTGTCCATTAAATGAAAATGCTACTCGTTTTTATAAGGCTGAAAAGAAGTCAAAGAACCTTTTATAAATCAGCATATTGCATTTCAGTATGCGTACACCTTAGTGTGGCCCACTTTTTGTCCAATGTTTTTTATCACTCATACATAAATACTGTGGAAACAGTGGTCAAGCAAGAATTATCGATAAAGGTTCAGGTTTGTTTCTAATAAGTCCACACATGTTGTGATATCTTCTTATCACATGTGATTAGTGCAGGTTGACATACGATAATCTCTCGTACCCCGTTTTCTTGTTGAATCGTAAAATATATATCTATCATTATTTTCTCGAAAGCGAAAATAGGCAGTCAACTTTTATTATTGTTAGTATTACTATCTCTTTATCATCGTATCCTTTTCCTTTTCTTGTACTAGAATTTATTATTCATTCATAGGACTCAGGACTTGTAATTAATTGAAATTCTATTTCTTCCAGAGATTTTATTCTACAGGACTAATCTAATTTACGTTACATTATTAAAGACTTAGAACCATTACAAAATTATAAATTCCCGAAATGTAATATCTATATTTCATAATATCACACACTAGTTATAACTTACACCTAATGATTTGAAAGACATTGTTATAATATGTGATAAAAAAAAACGCATTTAATAATTTAATTCTTTTAATTGATCTAAATGTGATTTTGAATCAATGCATTTTTAAACTATATAGCCTTTTCAGGACTTTTTTCCAAAAAGTACAAATCGATATTGAATTAAAAGTAAATGTGCATAGAACGGCAAATAAAAAAGCAACTGTACCTTGTACAATTAGGAAAATGTTGTGTTTTAAGAAACACAGAGTCGCAAAGTTAATTTACTTTTCATCTGAAAATTGTTTGCTCACAGAGTCCATTCTAACGTGATATATGTGTTCGTTGTTTGTTGACATTATCTTATCCATAAGTTAAGATCATAAAGATTGTCGTTTGTGTATAAGAACGAGTTGTTTTTTCCTTTTGAGAATTTGGATCTTTTATTGTATTTTCTCCAAACTCTCCACCGCCGTATCCACCGACCAACGGTACCTCAGGAAATACTTTCTTAAAGACACGTGTCTCCATTTTTTGCTCCTCAATACGTTCACAGCAAGAAAACATAAAACCCATTGTAAACTTTTTTAATTTTATTTTTTCCCTCAGGGATTTGAATTTTTGTTCTATTTGTTCTTCTTTGCAACATTTTTTAGGGATAATAATTGACCATGTTTTTGTGTCAGGACCAGACAATGTAACCACTGTTAAAGTTGACGATTTTTTGCAAAAGCATTGTCCGTGAGTGTGTTGACAGTAGAAAATGTCTTTGACAATCCCACCAATTAGTGATAGATTTTGTCTAGGATACCTATGTCAAAAATAAATGTAATTAATTCAAAAAGATAAATTCCAAATATTAAAATACCAGATTTTAAAAACGTTTGAAATTTGTCGTTATTCATATTTAATTTGAAATTTCACTTACTTATATCTTATAGATTCCAATACTTTCGTGGCGAGAGTATAATTTTCACCGTCGGAGAATACCATAATACATTTAGACTTCTCGTTTTTTCCAAATACCGAATTTTTCGCAATCCAATCTTGAACTTTTGCACGCATACTTTTACGATTGGTCGTACTCTGCGCGTCATCAACAGAAAAAGTGTTGATTTTCATTTTGGGAATAATAGGTAAAAAAGCGCACGCAACTTCGTTTTTATCTAGTTCAATTTCATCTGATATAGCACCGTAAGTACGGAGCATTAGACAATCACAAGATGATGGTAATTGTGAGCAATAACAGTCTGAAACTATAAATACAATAAGAAATACCTTTTTTTGAATTAAATAAAATATCCAATCCTCTCCACTACTAGATATATACTAGATACATATATAATAACATTCAATAAGTCTGCAACCAATTAGTGAATTGATGAAATACCTTTAAAGGAGTCAAATACACTATTCTCGACATCGCCTGTAAAAAAGATTCCTAATTTCGGCTTTATTCGTAAGCTGTCTACGATATTGAATCCCATATAATTATCACTTGATGCATTACTATTGTCTAAATTTTTTCGTAAATATGAGGGACCTCTGGTCTTAAATTCATTTGTTGCTGCATCTCGCCAACATCTACAAAATAAAGTTATATTTTTTAGGGCCAGCTTTTATATAGATATAAATTAATAGTACGTTATAGATAATATATGTATATACATATATATATAAAATATAAAAATTCTATTTTACATATTTTATATATATTTTTTTATGACAAAATGTAATCTTAAATAAGCTTTGAATTTTAATTAACAATACCTGCATACACTGGCTGCGCTGGACAAGTCTTTTCCATTTAAAAACTTAAAAATAAGTCTGATAACGTCGTAGGTTAGGTCCAGTCGAAAATCAGAGTCAGATTCTATTTTCTGGGCTACACTCTCATTTATTTCCGCTTCTCTTTCAGTGTCTTCCCGAAACTTTTTAGCAACTGGTTCTCCCATTTTGTAAATAAATAATTGTGCCCAGATGCTTTGTTGATGTTTATTTTCAAACTTATCAAACTCTTCAACTCACACAAAATTGATGTGGAGAATCTGAATAATATACAATCAAGCAAATACAATGCATACAAATATAATGTATGTATGGTGTATAAACAACATGGAGGTATACAACTATACAATAACAGATTTCTTATTGTAATTTCTGTTATTGAGCACAGATTACACTGCTTGTTAATTCTTTATAGGGATCTGATGTATCAATTAACACATTTTATTGAGATTTAAATCCAATTGACAACTACAAGACGAAAGATTTACCCCTCTTTCTTTTTATGAACATCTAATTTACCAATATATATTGATTGATATTGATTATTAACAGCCCTTTTGGTCATTTTGACAGATTTTTTGTTATAAAATTTATGTCGGTAACCCTCGGGATCTACATGTATCGACCGAGATCGTTGGTAACATATTGAATTGAAGTTTTGAGATGTCGACGATGACATCACATTCGCATCAAATTTTGGTTTTGTCTGGTTTTGTTGCCAAGCAAAGGAGAAATTTGTGTTTTGTTTTCATATAAGGCGGTGTTTTATTAATTCGTGCACAAGAATGGATGATATGGAAATTGAGAACGAATCTATGTACTTGTTGCAAAATGCAGATAAAATTTGTCGGTTGTGCCTAGACTTGAATCAGAGTAACCAATGCATTTTTCCTTCAAGCGACTCTGACCCCGAAAACACAAACGCCTTAGATTTGGTTAAGAAATTAATCGTCCAAGGTGGTATCGAGGTAAGTACTTTTACATTATTTATATTTTTTATTCAAACAGACGAGAGTAAAATTTACATTGTCTGGAAAGTCCTTCGAGGCCGAATCATTATACATCTGCGAACCAGTATTCAGTTTGTTGATTCCATACAAAAAATATAGAAGTCCAGATAATTATATTTTAATGCATTTCTCGCTGTAAGTTAATTTTCATATCATTTATCTGTGACATCTATACACTTTTATTTAATATCAAAATCAAGTGTGAGTAATTAAATTCTTTTGTTCTCGATATAAGTTTTTAAATCTATGTTCAGTTTATCACAATTTTTATATTAAATATTGTTAAATACGATAAAGGCATTGAGTGTTCAGAAGTTATTAAGTAAGAATTAATCTTATTATCTTATTAATTATGATAAAATATCTCGAAATAAAATTTTTTTCTTGGACTAAGGATTTAATACAAACGTGAAATTTGATTTCTTTCCAGATTGTAGAAGATGATGGTCTTCCATCTAGCATCTGCCTAACATGCCTTTCAAAAGTTAATGCAGCTCATGAATTTAGAGAGCAGTGCCAAATAGCAGATAGGACCTTGAGAAGAGCCTATGGAAAGCCTCAGAAAAATTTTAATTTAGACTCATCATTATCACAAAAAGTACGTTGTCCTTAATTAAACTTCACTATTCTACTTATTAGCGTAATTTTAAAACTTCCTCAATAAATAATACTAAACTTATTTCAGCATCAGTCATCACAAACTGAAGGTAAAATTTTATTATTCGTTAAGGATGAAGAAGAGGAAGTCGAAAAGTCTAATTCTACAGAAGATGATCAGTCCAACATTAATTCAAACACAAATGATGAAATTGTCATAAAATACCATTATCCTTTTAATAATGAATTAAATATTAATGAGGCATCTGTTACTAACGAATCATCGAGCAAAGATGACACTTCTCAGCTGGAAAAAGAAAATGCCCCATTCAAGAGAGAAGGTTGTAAAACTAGAAAAATGTCTATGTTCAAGAGAGTGACTTCTATGGAAAACTTAAAAAATTTCAAAGAAAGACAGAGAAAGTACATTAAGAAAAATACAAATTCGAAGTCTGAAGCAAGTGAAACGGACTTGCCTATAGGAACAAGGATGCGAAGTGCTAGTCAAAGATTAAACAACGAAGAATCGGAATCACGTTTTGAGTGCACCACGTGTAAGAGCACTTTTTCCACTAAGCGGGCTTTGGACAAACATGCATTGATTCATGACGACAAAAAGTTTAAGTGTGAAAAATGTGACAAGGAATTCTTTAGGCCTGACCAACTGTCTGAACATTCCAAGTTGCATCACCCGAAAGAAAAACCTAAACCCGTAAGTTCAAAATATGTATAATAAATTAAAAAATTTACAAATATAAAAATAGAAATAATTTATAATACCATTATAAAACAGTTGACTTATAAATATTTAATCGGTAAATTTGTATATGTTTAGGTACGCTGTAAAATTTGTGAGAAGAGTTTCAAAAAAACAGATACGATGGTGAGACACTTAAACGTTCACAAGAGAGCGAATCCTAAAGAAGTTTTTTCCATCCTTAAGGAAATCAGGGATAAAAGAAAAATGGAGAATTCTGTTGAAGTTGAAGAAAATGATCAGTTTATAAATAATGAATTAATTACTGAGGAAATAGAAACATCATCAAAACAAGCGGACAATATTTGCACTAAGGAACTCAGAAAACGTGTGACAGATTCTCAATCCAAGCAAGATAACCAATCCGATATTTTCAATTCGGATTCTGATAGTGAAAATGAATCCGATTCCGTAAATGATATGTCGTTATTTCGTTGTAAACATTGCACAAAGTGTTACACGACCGAAAAATCTTTGCAAAGGCACATGCTGATACATGATGAAAAGAAATTCGTTTGCAATGTCTGCAATATGAAGTTCTTCAGACCTGATAGACTGAAAAGTCATAGAGACAGGTATGAATTTATATTCAGTTTTACAAGAAATTTACCATTTAAGGGTCTTGGAGCCAAGTTCTAATTTGAATATTCGAATTCTTTATTTTAATAAACAAATATTTTGAAGTATTTCAAGGGATTTTTAAAAGATTTGACTAGATTAGAAAGATATCAATAAGATAATTAGTCAAATGTCTTCGATTTCAGAATCGAAAACATCTGAATCTTATTTTATAAATTTCGAACTGTAACTCTTACTCATTCGAATTGCAGTATTTATTTAAAATAAAAATTTCCTGAAAATTAAACCAAAAATTATATATATATTCCCAGATATGGACACAACGAGGACAAAGTTTCTGAACCTGAGAAGCCTCCAGATGACAAGTCTGCCATAAAACTAATTAATAGTTGGATAAGAGAAGAGTTAGACTCTGATAATGAGGGCAAGGGTTTCCCGTGTGATCTTTGCGGAAAATCCTACGTCACGAAGAAGTCCTTAGCTAAACATCGAACAAATGCACACGAGTCTCAGGAAGAATTTTGCAAAAGCTGTGGGACTGAATGCGTCTGCAACGATAAGCCCAAAGTTCAAGTAAAAACAGAGAAAGGTAAAATCTACACATGCGATGAGTGTGGTAAATCATTTGAAAAGGAGAGCAAACTGCAAAAGCACTTAAGAATCCACGAACGCGCTAAAGAACAGCAGGATGCAAACTTCAAGAGATTCCTTTGCCACATCTGTAGCAAAACTTTCAGGCAAAATACAGGACTGATGTTCCATATGAGAACGCACACAGGTTACAAACCGCATGTTTGTAAACATTGTGGTCGTGGATTCACTTCTAATTCTAATTGTATTAACCACGAAAGAACGCACACAGGAGATAGACCCTTCGTTTGCCAATATTGTAGCGCCGCTTTCGCCAAGTCTTGCACTTTAAAAGCACACATCACAACGCATACCGGAGAGGCGAATTACCATTGCAAAACGTGTGGCAAATCTTTTAGGAGATTAAAATACTTGAAGGAACATAAGTTCACGCACACTGGCGAAAAGCCTTACGCTTGTAAGATCTGTGGTACTGCCTATAGCCACTCAGGTAGTTTATTCGTACATGAGAAAAAATGTAAGGCCCAGTATAACAATTTCCAGTCCGCTTCCTCTCAAAACGCACAGAACTTTTGCCAGTCACAGACCAATGTTGTGACATCTCCTATCGTCACGCCTTTAATGACGACATTACCTCCGACTCATCATATGGGAAATATGAACAATTCCTTAGGTGTGCAAGCTAATAAAAATTATATGGAGAATGTTCAGAGAATGAATTCTCATGCTGCTGCGGTAGCTGCAGTTGGAAATGCAGGATTACATGTTCATGCAAATACAGATGTATCTGATATGGCATCTACGGTGAGAAATTTCGCTATAATTGGACAAATGTTCCATTAGCGTGAAAACTATTAATATTAATTATTTTACAAGGAATTTATTGATTATATTTTATATGTATAAGATGGAGAGTCGGAAAATGGGAAGAAGTTATCAGAATTTAATGTTTGAGTTAAAAAGTTTAAAAAATACAAGTTACGTTATATTGAACAAGTGGATTTTATTTTTATTGATTTTAGCAACGAAAATAGCACTATCTCCATTTTTCTCGGCTCTCACTTGCATGAATTCAGTGTTAAAATTTATTAATGAATGTTATGTTATGGTAATGTTTGGATAAATCCAATTAAAGTAAATACAATCTAAAGTAAAGCGTATAGAATACAGTAAATTTCTATGCAATGTTAAATATGTACTATTTTCTCTTGCCCCTTTAAAAATTTCGGATTAATGATAGATTATTGAGATTTGTAAAAACAATTGAATCCAGACATACTTATATTTTTTAAAACTTCCTTATATTTAGTTCGGAAAATATTTTCATGTATTTTATAATTAAGAGAATGTTAATTTCATAAGTTTTATTTTCACGACTCTATAATTTTGCTAAGTTCTGAAAACAACTACTGTTTTATCGAAGGGAAAATATGTTGTATATCATTGAGTTAATTAATTTCATTAGTCTACATCGTTTTCAGAAAGAATTTTATCTGCTTCACATAAAAACTATTGAGAGAGTTATTTCTACGCAATCTGAAATATAAGACATCAAATCGACTAGAGAAAGCGCGAATCCTTCTGTGATAAATATAATTTTATTAAGTCAACGCTCGACTGTCGTGAAATAATGCTTTGATTTGTATTACACAATATATGCCTATATTGATATGTCGAATATTATTTTAAAATGCAATTATATTACATATTACATATTATGTACACTGTAAAAATATGAATATAATATGCATACATAATTTCGTATGCATCACGAGTTATTTAAACTCATCACAATGATAACAATTATTTCTACAAAAAATGGTGAATCCATACTTTGTATTCATATATGACTGACTTTTTATTGAATTAATCGTGTGGATTCTTTTAAGATGAGCAGTGTCGAGTTTAATATCAATTAAGAATCTGTATACAATAAATGAAATTATAACATATTTTTCATACTGTGTACCCACTCCATTTTTAAGGCATTAAGAATTTAAGGCCCTGTATCAGTTTTTCGATCCCTAAATTTATTGAGAATTAATCAATTTTTAACGATATTTGAAAAACGATTAATGCTACAGAGCGAAAAAATATTTATCTATAATTTTCATTGATTCAAATAGAGAAATTGGTTTCGAAGTCAGGAAGATTGGAAAATTGGCTCTTGTGACTACCCTGAAATATTATTTTTGGATTTTGACCCAGTATCAACGAGTATAAACAGTATATTTTCAAAAATCGTGCTCGGAAACAACAGAGACATCTGCGTGAGCTATTATTCGGCAGCAGAAAATATTCCATATGGCTTCAATTCAATGAAAGTGAAAGCTGTAAAAATTCCAGTCGGTGACATGCATTGGCAGCAATTGGCAGTTTGACACTCTAGCTCTTTTTAAGACCATTGACTGTCGCTTTAAGATTTCAAATTGCTTAATTATACCCCAGTACATAGGTCAAAACTACGTAGTTAAATGCAGTTATAGCGAGTTATAGTCGCTTCTAAAGCTACTGGACTGACTGATGTGAGTCAGCTATCCACGTTATCGCCGCAGGTGAAACCTTCAGTAAAAAGAGTTGTCCACGTGATTCAGAATGACCTCACGATCAAAGGCAAAGTGCTTTTCGAAGAATTCACAAGTTTGGCGGTATATTAAATTAAACAGTTATACGCAATTAAACAAGGTAAATAAATTTAATTTTAATGGAGCCTGTTGATCCACTTCTCAAAGAAGATTGTGAATAATATTAATTAAGATAATTTTCAGTCATACATTGAATCTTATTTTATTTTCAGGTTATTTAGTGCAAAATGAAAAAACAAGTAGACACCGAAATTTAAAAATTATAGAAAATGTGGGGGCAAAATATTGAATATTTGAAAGACCCACACTTAGTTGCAAGAATCCAAAAATTTTTTGGAGTAGAAATACATTACAATGGCAATTCAGAAGTAGAGAATAAAAAAGTAGAGAGAATAGACTCTGATCTCATAAAAAACATAGTAGATGACGGAAAGAATAGCGTTAATGTAGCAGAAAATTATTTCAATCGAAATTATGAAAAAGAATCACTGATAAGTGAATCAAGTTCTGGTGATGAAGAATTATCGAGGGAAGAAATTTCAGGAAACGAGAAAAATTATCATTCTAGCAATGGAGATATCACTACATTAAATTCCGAGCCACAAAGATTTACAATAAGAAATCATTTTTGGTATTACTTGTTCCTGTTTGGCACTGAACTAGGGGATGAAATTTTTTACTGTTCTTTTATACCATTTTGGTTTTGGAACATAGATGGTGCAGTTGGACGAAGAGTGATTCTTGTTTGGGCCACAGTTATGACAATTGGTAAGATAAATATGATAAATATTTATACTCTATATTTTAGAGTTTAGTTTTTACAGTTTCTGATTTATAGTTTTCTTTTTAATGAAAAAGAATCGATCGTTAGTTTTCTTATATTACATATTTATTAATGATCGGTTAATAGCAAGATTAATTTTTTTTAGGACAAGCGTTGAAAGATATTATTTGTTGGCCAAGACCAGCATGTCCACCTGCTGTTAGGTTGCAAAGTAAATGGTCTCAAGAATATGGAATGCCATCAACACATGCCATGGTCGGTGTTTCAATTCCATTTAGCGTTGTACTTTTTACAATGAATCGTTATATATATTCACTTCCCATCGGAATTTTTATTGCTACAATGTGGTAAGTTTTTGAATATAGAATCTTAATACTTTATACAGAACATTTCAATGATTTAAAAGAATTATTCCTAATATTTAGTATTGGGCTTTGCGCTTAAAACTAAAAATAATGTATAAATAAATAATTTAAATAATCGCTGATTGTATTTACAAGCTAAATTTATTCAAAAACTTCAGCTCATTATATTTCGTTTAAATGCTGGAGTAAAATGCTAATCTCAAAATTCGAGTTCTTCATTTTACTTAATAAATATCATAAATTTTTTTTTCGTTGTGTATATAGCTACTCATCCTTAACCATATATTGATAATATATTATTGCAGGTGTGCATTAATATGCGTCAGTCGATTATACCTCGGAATGCACACTGTATTGGACATAATAGTTGGACTCTTATTGGCAATTGCATTGATGATTCCATTAGTACCTTTAATAGATACAACTGACTATTACTTTTTGACAAATGGTTGGGCGTTAACAATTTTGATAGCCATTAGCATTGCTACAGTCATTTACTATCCACGTAGTAATAAATGGACACCAACTAGGTAAATGAAAATTGTATTAATTTATCGTGGTCTTTCTATATTACAAAAAAAATTCTTTAGAAGAAAATAAAATTAGCGGGACGGAAAAATTCTTCTTTCCATTTCAGCTAATTAACTTTGTAAGATTTCGTTATGCGTCCTAAACAGCTGGAGACTATTTATGGTCTTATTACTTTTTTAGTCACTTAATTTATTATCTGAAATAATAATTTAATTTTTATTTCAACAGAGGGGATACAACGATGGTAGTTTCTGTCACTGCTGGCGTACATGTAGGGGCTTGGCTGAATTATACAAGAGGAGCTTTATCTGCTTCACCACTGCCTCCTCCGTACATTATTATTTGGCCATCTTATCCCATGTTAGGCCGAACAGTTCTTAGAACGATTCTTGGCTTTTCCTGCGTTATTGCCACAAGAGCAATTTTCAAAGCCCTTAGTTACACCACAATGTGTGCCATACTTAGAGTCAATTCCAAGGAGCTGATTAAAAGCGAAAACTCATTGGAGAACAAAAACAAAGTTCTCGTTGACCTAGTTTATAAGTACATAAGTTGTTTCATGATAGGATTCAATACTGTTTACCTTTTGCCAAACGTCTTTACTATGATAGGTATTGAAAGACCGACATTTTACACCGAAATGTAATGCCATTCAAATTTTCCATTAGATAGACGAATATTATTATACAATTTTATTACTATGCACTTTGAAAAAATCATTGCCTAATTGATACTAAAGTAAACGTAGCAACGAATCAAAATGTTTAAATTAAGATTCAGTACGGATGTAAGTAACACCAAAACGTACATATTTTCATTTATACGCAGGGTATATGCATGCCTAATTGTTTTAATTAGGCAATAGTTAACTTTTGATCTTACAAAAGTGAAAAAGGTTGTATTTATAAAATAGATGAAGTAGACTTCTTACAATCTACATCATTTTGCACGCACTAGTCACCACTTGTCCATGAAAATTGCTGTTAATAAAAAGTTAGATCTTTTTTTTTAATATTCCGATCATTACCTATCTAGATAGTGTAAATATTTATAATATTACGTAAATGCGTTACTTTTTTATGTAAATATTTTTTTATTAATTATTATTATCACGTCGCGCAAAGGCATGTAGTGTTTTTATTACTGTGTAGTTACCCAATAAGTATTCTTACGTCTTATAAATTCAATTGGAAATCATATTCAAATAATTAGAAATAATAATGTATAGCTTACGTAAATAATATTGACGTCTGAACCTCTGAACGAAAAAAACTGTAGAAAAAGCGAAGAATATACAAATTGAACCTAGGCTTCGCCTTGAATACTTTTTCGGTCCAATCTGAACTTTCAACATTTTAGCGGCATGTTCAGTCGCAAAATCTGAAAGAAAAAACGACTGTTAACAATCTCCGTCATTTTTTTTTATCAAAATCTTAAACACAGAGATATTTACACCAAGAGTTGAATCCATTTCTGCTGAAACTTTCTCTTGATTCATAACGCAAGAGACGAAAACATCAACTAAGTAGTCTTTCTCGCTGGCTTCAACAATTATTCGATCTTCGCCAACATGTACTGAGACATCCTTTGCATTCTATAAAAGAAATAATTTGTTAACTAATTTGTTTTTATTTCTTTTAATTTATTTTTTTAAGTTATAATTCCTACCAAAATTGGTAGTTTGAATAAACCAATTAAGTGCTCAGCATTTCCTTTAGACGGTTTCTGTAGAATAATGTAATCCGAATTGTTCGCTGTTCTTGGCTTCTTAGGATGATCTATATTTTCGATAGAACTCGAAGTTTTGTGAACAGGTATTGGTTCCGTCTTTTTCGAATTTTTCGGACTATCTTGAACTTCTTCAATCAACTTTTTTGGGAACTGAGGTTTCCTTACCTCTCGCTTTTCAATTCGATGTTGTTGTAAAGTGCCCATTACCTTTAATAAAATTTAATTTATATATCAAATATTTTATTAATGAAATTGAGTATTTATAATTAAAATAATTCATTAAGTAGATACCTTTCTATTTTTGAGAAGCACAGTAGTTCCGTTTTCAAACGATTTGTCATATTTATTATTTACTGCATCCACCATAACATGAAGTGTGAAAGTCATAAATATCTTGTTGTTTTGACATTTATTAAAATATTGTGTACTTATTGCGATATCATACGTGGGGCACATTGAACCTCCTATAAAAAAAGGAATTTTTAGATACATGACAGTAATAAGGGAAAAATTTTAAACTGTATATTACCTTTGTCGGGTTCCATCTTTTCTTGGCCAATTGACATTGGAATTACGAAACTCGGTTCACTACTCTCAGCAATAGTCAGTAACTTTTCATCTGATATATCTTCAGGTGAAGGTATTTCACTAGTGTGACAAATGTTTATGAATCCTTTTTCACCAGATTCTTCCATTCTCATCTTCAAGCAAACTCCTGGTATTGGCCGCACCAATGCAAAAGGAGTCGGGTTCTCAAGAGACTTGAGGAGTTGGCCCAATTCATCTTCTTGATGCTTATTCTGATCCTTTTTAAAACATATCATTCTTCATATTTATTTATTTTACGTTACATATATGCACTTGCAGTTTTGTCAAGTAAAACATTTAAATATTATTGATAGGTTTTTTAAGACAAATTTTTTTTTAGAAAATTAAAAAAACATGCATACATTGATATTTTTGTCTCGATATAAGCAAAATTTATATCTTATGTTTATTATATATCAAAAGTGAAATTTAAAAGCGGTCTGAATATTGAATATTTTGCTAAAAATACAAGATTTTTAATTATTAAACACTTACCAGTAGTAGATTATTCTTCATAAGAGAATCATCAATGTCGAGAAATGCATTTGACATGATTGATTTTTTTAATTACAAATTTTAATTGAAAATAAAGTGTTTTATAGGTTATGGGTTTAATATCGCGTTTATAGCACTAAATAAATTTAGAGTTCACCGGAATTGATGATATCCTTAATTGTTACCAAGAATCTGAATCCAACTGGAGCTTTGTATACTGTGTTTATTATCAATACGCAGGGTAAAAGGAAATTTCAAATAAGTGACATTCCGCAAAATCCGCAAAAATACTACATAGGACAAAAACTATATGTATATGTATACACATATACGATTTTTGTAAACATGACACCACATGGCACCGGCAACAAAGAATATCTTTTGCCGGCAGAAACAATAGTAGCAAATTAAACAAGTTTACGTTTGCAATAATAAATATTGTTTGCCAAAACTAGGCAATTTACCTTCGTATGCATAAAAAATATTTATTATTGCAAGCGTAAAATTGGCGAATTTTAATTTGCTCTGATGATAATTATCAAATGCTACTTACCATATGAGCAAGTTCAAATCAAAGGACAAAGCGAAAGAACAAACACCACAAACACAAACCGCACAAACATTGGATTGGAGTTTTTGGAGTTAAAGTATTTTTACCATTTTTACATAAATGGTACATATTTAAACTGACGGAATCTTCTTGTGTTTGCATGAGTTGAAGATTTATATAATACTGTAGTAACACAATCAGTGCACATCGAATAAAAAGTAACATAATAACATCAAAAATGGAACGTCTACTTACTGAGGAAAGTGGCTATACCCTCACGTGCGTATAATTTTCTGTTTTCTTTAATTTAATAGAACTTAGTAAAAATTGTTCCAACATTAACATTTTCTTACTTGCAGCAAAGTTGTCACAAGTAAAAAAATGTCTACCTACCTCACAAGTTTGCGAGATAAATTTGAGAAAAGCTTGCCTATAAGCAAGCTTTAAACTTTTGCATCGTTGCGCAGTATATTCTATCATGCCTATAGCATCTATTGCTGCATTAGTTTTTTTTCTGTACTCCCATAGTGTCTCCTAATGGGTGTACTAATAATTATTATATTTCGAATTTAAAAAAATGAAACTTATACCTGAAAGCTTTGGGCAAGTTTCCCTCAAGCTTCCTCTTAAACTTGTGGCAATTAAACTTCCGAATCTTGTACAGCAAACTTTATTCAATTTTGCTGCGAACTGTTGTACTATCTGAGTTTTGATAAAAATTTATATTATTTTTTAGTGATTTAATATCACAAGAGGGTGTCACATTGGAGGTCGGAAATGACATGGAAGTTCCTGAAGAAGATTATGAATACTCTAAAAACATATTCATGTCAAATGATGAAATTTTGAAATTTCTCAATGTGGGCGACGAAGATGAGCTTAATGAAAATGATGAGATTAAAAAAAATGAGACTCCTGAAGCAGTAATGCCATGTGACATTAACTTTGATAAATTAAGAACAAAGATGAATGATATTGTTGGAAACGGCATGGTATGTTTCTCTGAATTTTATATTCTCAAAGTTTTTCTTTTGTGTTAATTTGTACTACGTCTCAAAATATGATTTATATTCTTTGTAGGTCATGAAGCTAGTAAGGAGAGAAGGAGACGGGGAAAAAGTAACAGAAGGCGCACAAGTTTATATCAAATACATAGGATATTTTGAATACCAGGATGAACCCTTTGATTCGTCTTATGCTCACGGATCTGAACCTGATAAGATTCGCTTGGGAGAGTTTAAACTTATAAAAGGATTAGAAGTTGGAATTAAGACGATGAGAAAAAACGAAATATCTCTTTTTCTCATAAAGCCAGAGTATGCCTATGGACCATTAGGCTGTCCTCCACGAATACCCCCCAATCAAGAAGTTTTATTTGCAGTTTGCCTTACCGATTTTCTCGATTATGGAACTGCAGACACCTTAGATAATCTATCAATGGAGGCAAAAAAGTCATTTGATTTTGTCAAAAAGCAAGCTTTGCAGCTATTGCTTACGGGCAATGATAACTACAAAAGAGAGAAAACAAGACAAGCAATAAGAGAGTAAATGTGTTGAATATTATTTTTTAGAATTTAACAAAAGATAAATAATTTTTAACAATAATTATATTCTTTTAGTTACACAAAGGTGGTAAATATGCTTGAAGAGGTTCGATTAGAAAATGAAGAGGAGGAAGAAGAACAAAAACAGATTTTAACGAGGGCTTATGGAAATTTGGCAGTTTGCTTTAATAAGGAAAATAAACCGCGTAATGCGTGTGTAGCGTGCCAAAAAGTCCCATTACCAAATGCCAAAACTTACTTCCAGTAATTTTAATTTATTTATTCCTAATCTACGTTTAAGTGAAATTATTAATTAGAATTGTTTAAAACTAAATACATTCACTTTTTAGTTGTGGAAGAGCGCTCCTTCGCTTAGGAGAATTCGAAAAAGCCAAAGAGCAGTTGTGGAAAGCCAGAGAATTAGAACCAAACAACAAACAGACTCTTAAAGAAATAAAGCAAGTACGTAATTATTTTAAAATAAATATGATAACAGAGGACAAAATAATCTTTGTTTGATTTAGTGACAAATATCTGATGGAAATTTAATTATTTCTTGCAGGCGGACGACATGCATGTGAGGTACAAATCTTCGGAGAAACGACTTTGGTCAAACTGCCTAAAAATATCTAAAGAAGAGTCAGCGAGAACTGAATTCGAAAAAGCGGCTCACGAACTCTGCGAAACCTTCAAGAATGATACCAACTTGGTAAGACAACCTCTACCTGATGGTTTAACTCCTGACGAAGATAAGTGTATCCGTGAAATTGCTGTAAGTTACGGACTTTCATTCACCAGTCATAAACGATATGGGAAAGAAATTGTTTTCCTTACCAAACCAAATTATTAAGGCAAGCTGGACAGTCCTTCAATCTTTAATTTGAATTTAATTTACATAAATAATTTCTTCGCTGGATTTTTTTCTACTTTTCGATGTAATAGTTTAATTAAGTACATAACTGTAAAGTTTGTAGACTCAAACTGCTACATCAAACGAATAAAATAAGTTTTTCATAATAAAATAGAATATTTACTCTCTTGAACAGCGCTGTTAACAATCTATTATAAGCTAAAGGTAAATATTCTTAAACATTAATTTAAATAAATTAAATGTGACATTTAAAGCTTTAACTAATACATTATTATTACTTTTATCTGTTATTACTGTACAAAAAAACTTTAAACTTTGGCATTTTTTATTCAAGTTTAAAATTCGCGCTTATCATCAATAGCACAGGCGCGTTGCATTTCTAGCAGACAGTAATCATGATTCGTACCATTCGTACACACAGCGTACGCGAGCTACAGCTACAGGTCTACAGATCACAGTATCAACAATTGTATATTTTCATGTAATATAACTGTTATATAAACAATTTCGTATCGCTGAAGGCGGCAGTCTGTAGAGATTATAATGCTAATGTAACTTTGGAGTCATTTATTTACATACTGAATAACAATTAAGAAGCCACAAATAAGATATTTGTGTTTATTGTATATATAAATAGTGGTTTTCTAACCTTAGTAAGACTTGTTTTTTTTTAACACCAGGAAGGAACGCAATATAAGCAAATTGAAATGAATTAAATTTACATTCAAGTTCAACTTCGTTTTATTAACATTGACTGCACAACATTGACCTTTTGTGTGAGTAGAACGAATCTTTTTACTTATCTTTCGATATATTTTTGATATTTGCCCTCTACCACTTTATAATTTTGTGTATAAAATCATGTATGGGGTTCGTTAAATAAATTTTTTCTTTATTCTAAATTCACGTTGTTAAATTGATGGCAACTACATTATTTTTTAATTAATATTTTACAGATAAATTAATTAAGCGGAAGGAACAATAAAAGAACATTTATTAACGGAAAAGAGGCCAATCATGGAGAAAACAATTTTTCCTGAACGAGGCTTTCGTCTTTCGTATGTATTTAAATGTTTTGAAACTCGAATCACTTATGAAATAGAAGTGCTTATAGCAATTGATTATCATTTTATTGTTTTTAGCGACATATCTAAAGATGGCGAACAGTATTTAGAAATGTCTGACGATTTTTTTGGGATTGACGAAAATAACGATGAATTTTCTAGAAATGTCTATATGTCTAATGATGAAATGCTCAAATTCTTAAACATGGGCGATATGGATAGTGATGACGAACAAGAAGGAGAATCTGCAGCTGTAGATTCTCGAATGCCATGGGACATTAGTTTTGATAAGTTGCGTTCGAAAATGACTGATCTACTAGGAAATGGACAGGTAAATTAGACCTTGTTAGATACTAAAGAGGTCCAAAAGATTTTAACGTGTACTATTACGACTTTCACCTACAGGTCATGAAATTTTTGAGGAAGCAAGGCGATGGTAAAAAGATGGCAGATGATGCAGAAGTTTCAGTAAGATACATTGCATATTTTGAACACCAGGATGAACCATTTGATGCATCTTACTGCCGTGGATCCGCACCTGAGGTACTTCAATTAGGCGAAGGGACAGTACTTTTGGGTTTAGAGATAGCTCTTCGTTCCATGCTAAAAAACGAAGTTTCTCTTTTCCTCATAAAACCAGAATATGCATTTGGAGAATTGGGAATTCCTCCTCGTATTCCTCCCAATCAAGAGGTTTTATTTGTAGTGCATCTAAAAGACTATGTAGATGATGAAATGGGTGATAGTTTTCGTCATTTATCTATCGAGGAGAAGAAGTTGTTTTGCAATCTCAAAAGAAAAGTGTTAAATATAATAGGGGTAGGTTTCGACCACTTCAAAAAAGGAAAAATCAAGCCAGCAATAGGAGAGTAAGTATTTCAATTTAAAACTAGATTCTTATTATACTTCAAGTTTGAGAGCTTAAATTCTTAATAGCAGACATTAATTCATCGACTTTAATTTTAAGGATAGTTGAATTAACAGCTTTTTTTATTCCATAGATACACCAAAGCTGCAAGGGTGCTTGAAGGAGCTCATTTGGCAGATGACGAGGAGGAGAATGAACAGAAAAAATTGCTAACGAGGGTGTACGGAAATTTAGCAATTTGCTATAATAAGGAAAATAAGCCTCGTGCTGCATGCTCAGCGTTTAATCAAATCCCGACACGTAATGCAAAATCGTATTTTAAGTAGGTATACTTAATTCTTAAAAGCTTTCCAATTCATTCTATAAAAAATTTTAACAATGTCATCATATTTTTTTAGTCATGGAAGAGCACTGATACGTTTGGGCGAATTTCAAAGAGCAAAAGAGGAATTGTTAAAGTCCATAAAAATGGAGCCGAATAACAAAGTAACTATAGAAGAAATGGAATTGGTAAGTTCGACCACTATTTTTGCAGAAAATTACTTTCTATTTTCGTACTGCAAATGACAAAGTATTAAAGTCTTATATAACAATAAGATTTTTTATATCTTTTTTACAGTTAAAAAATCTGATTGCGAAGTATAATAGTATCAGGGAACGTCTTGAAGCATATTGTTTCCTGTTCACTGGGGCAGAATTTGTAAGTCCAGAATTTGAAAATGCTGCTCAGGATTTCTGTGTAACTTTGCAAAACGATGATAATGTATTGCGGTTAGTATTACCCGAGGGGTTGACGAAAGAGGAATATCAGTGTTTTCAGGACATAGCTGTAAAATACGATCTTTCAGTTGTTAATCACACGAGATACGGCCAAGAAACTGTTTTCTTAGCCAAGTCTAGTTATTAGCTAATACAAAAATGATATTTTATTTCTCCTGCATTGCCTTTCAAAGTTCAAACTGACTTATCGCACACTTTTCTAAGCCATATTCCTTGCGCACGAATGTGCGGTAAGTTAGAATCGATTATATACTCTTTTTGGGTGAAACGCAAGATATCTTTCTGATTTTGCAGTAAAAATTGATTATTTAAACAATTTCTATTGGAAAGTGTACTTGCGGAGTCTTTGCGGAGTGTCTCATTGTAATTCCAGTTCAACTCGGCACAACGTAAAGTACTTTGCGGTATCTGAGTTAATAAAAAGATGACAATGCAACTATTTTTAATTTGTGAATATTCACCGAGTCAATAAAGACCATTAAGATACAATGTAGATTGTTGATTTGAAACAAAACTTAATCGAAACCTATTATAAACCTAAAAAGCACTTAATGAAGACCTATTAAAAAGCTGGAACAAAACTATTAGAAATTTTTTGGGTCTAATGAAAACTAAATCTATTAGGTTTCTATTAAATTTTAAAAGGTAATTTTAGCTCGGTGAATATGTAAATATGTTATGTAGATAGGTTTAAATCTAAAGATTTAGGTATTATTTTATATTTTATTTTTAGTATTTTCATCTTTGAATTTTTTTTCTCAAAACGACATTTTTCAAATTTGCTGCGATCGACTTTGATTTTGATTTTTCAAATCATCCGATCGACTTGATTCTTTTTTATCGTGTTTAATATGTATTTGTTTATTCGTACAATGAGCCTCTAGTTTTCCGATTGGATAAAAAATGTCAATTTGCTATGCAAAAAACAACCAAATTTTCAAGCGTAATTCTGACATTTTTTTCAAAACTTTGCCATTTTTGTTAGATTTTCATTTTTTTTTTCTACAATCGTGGATCATTTTTACAGACAATATATTCTAGTTTGACGGAATTTTCTTATTGTTTGACTTGATAGAGTGTGAGAGTTTTCTACGACATTTTCTAGACTTGAGGGACCAAATATAAAATGTGCAAAATGAATTTTAATAATTTTCAAAACTCTGGTCCTGAATAGAGATATGAAGCCCAAAATCCAAAAATTATATTTTTCGAAAAAAATGTACTTATTCCTTTAAATTGTCGATTATGTTTATTCCTCATTCTCCTGCTCAACAGGAGAACATTGTACATTTTTTGGAATGAATAATAAGATTTTTTAAATTTTTAATTCTTACATCTTGTTTATATCCTTGAAATAATTTTTTAATTCGTTCAAGAATATTCTTTTAGTTAGCTTAGCAATTGTATAAGAACCAAGACATTGGTTATGCATTTAAACCGGAAGCAACAAGTACTAGATAATGAGATGTTCAAGTCCATAACTTCTATAATGAACATAATAGACAAAATTGTTGACTGTCACGTAATTCTGCTTAATACAAAAGATCTTCAATGTTTCTTTCAAAACCAGAAAATTGATAGAAACGATAGTGTTTTCACGATGATACTCTACATTCTACCAATACTTATTTTAGGTAATATTTCTTTGATTAATATTCAAAATGAGTCCAAAATTTCTTTTGACATAAAATAAAAATATTTAAATTATTGAAATTTATATTCTGAAAATGATTTTCTACAGATTCCTCAGTATTAGCTGCCAATGTATCAACAAATTATCAACAAGACACTTCACAAGACACCTCACAAGACCTAATGCTCGAGGAAGCAATTTTGAATGCTTTAGTGAATCCTACATTGGGAATACAAGATGATCGAGTAATTTTATCAAGTATTCTGGACCCAGTCGTAATTCCTGAAAGAGACATTGGCTTCCTGCTATTCACCAAAATCAACCCTGATGAACCATACATATTGAAGTTGGGCGACACTGAAAATTTACAAGGATCTTCCTTCAATGCTTTGCGTCCGACCAAAATCATCATTCACGGCTGGACTGACAGTTCACAGACTTCCTGGCTGCAAGAAATGCGCAAAAATTATCTTAATGTTGGTGACTACAACGTTATTTGCATTAACTGGTTTGCTGGATCGCTTAAGGAATATCTAGCAGCAGCAAAAATCACTCACCAAGTCAGTATTATATCAGCACTTTATTCTTAAAAAAAGAATTGTTTTCTTGTTAGGTGAAGTGATCGATGATTTCGAGTTACAGGTTGGTGAGTACTTGGCCCAATTTCTGGATTTTCTTCGAACGGAAGGGAACCTGGCCCTAGATGACGTTCATATATTAGGACACAGCCTGGGAGCTCATGTTGCTGGCTTTGCTGGTGCTGATCTATCAGGACAAATTGGTAGAATCACTGGAATGGATCCAGCAAGACCTGGATTTGAGACACCCAGATTTAAGTATCCAAAAGATCGTCTAGATGCTTCTGATGCGAAATTCGTTGATATCATCCACACTTGTGCTGGTACCGTTGGAGTAGCCAAACCTATAGGTCACGCTGACTTTTACCCAAATGGAGGGACGTTCAGACAACCAGGTTGTCCGATTTTCATGACACGTAAGTGAATTTTTCTACATCCAATGATGACGTGACAATTGTTGAATTCTGTAGTCTAATTAACTTGGAGATTTTGCAGAATATTGCAGTCATGGAAGATCTCACCAATTCATGAGTGAATCAATTGTGCATCCAGATTCCTTCATCGCTATATCTTGTGATAGCTGGAAGGACTTTAAATCTGGAAAATGTAGTACGAAGACTCAAACTGTATTCATGGGCGAAAAACTAAGTTATGACACTCGTGGAACTTACTTCCTGGAAACCAATTCTGAATCACCCTTCGGCAGAGGTAGAACATAATTTTTCTGTTACTTTTTCTTCGGTAATTTTTTTTTGTTATCCACTCGAATGTAATAATGAGCGTAAAAAGAAGTTAAATTCTCTTGATCAAGTGGTTATTGTTATTATTATCAAACAATATACAGGCATCGTTGAGATAATATTGTCGTTAAAAAAAATGATTATTTTTATAAACAGCAATAAAGGTTGTATAAATATTATTGCTTGTAATACAGTGATACTTTATAATAAACTCTACACGTATAAAATACTAATGTGCTTTCAGTACCAAATTCTAGGTACTATGCGAGTTTAAAATATGTTCTGCTGAAATAAGAGAATCACCTCTCGGTAACTTCTCTGCTTCACCGCTAATTAATTTGTACTTCCATCGTACTAATTTCCAGTCAACTACATCGATAATTTTCGTTCTGACATTGATCGAGTTACTGCTTCCTGAGATATTTGGAACTAATGGGGAAAATTCTACACCAGGTCCGGATAGCGGCATCACCTTATTATTCTGAAATTGAAAAGCAGCAGATGAAGGATTTCAAAAAAATAAAAAGTAAGAAATTCTAAAAAATTATTTATACGATTTAATTTAATATTCCTTAAAATTATTAGAAATCTTTTGAGGTCGCTTTAAATTCCTTAAAATCACTTAAAATCTCTTGAAATTCTTTTGATATTTAAAACAATACTTTCGGCACAATACTCACAGCAGATAATTTTTTTCGTTTAAATCCACATCGATTTATGAAGTTTCGTAACTTGGTTACTAGATTTATCTTTTTCCATTGGTCCTTGTAAACTTGAATTAAATATATTGCCCAGGTGGTGAGTAAATTTATGGGCGAGGGTGCGGTTGTTCTAAAATTTAATATTGTAATAGTCAGTAATATCTCATTCAATTTTGTGTGTAGTTTTTGAGTTAATTAAAATTTTGCTCACTTTTGCATATTGCGGATAAGTTTACTGAGTCCATATTTCCACTCTGTATCGCTCTGTACTTGGATGCTGTGGTATGTGTCGCTCATCATGGCAATGAGTAGATTCATTAATATTATTACAGTCACCAACATATAAGCAGCGAAGGATATCTAATAAAAGAGAAATAAAATAAAAATAAAATCTGCCCAAATAAATTTCACGATAATATCTGATAGTTTATATAAAATATAAAATTTTACCTTAAATAAATACAATATCCAATCCGGCTGATTGTGATGTTGTAGAGCTAAATCAATAGTATCCTTTTGTCCGACAATAGAGAAGAAAAGTTTCTCTACAATCTCGAGGGGATCCACTGATACTGAAAATATTAAGTATATTTAATGACTCTAAAAACAGATTAATCACGTAATTTCAATAAACCTACTAAATTCTTAAAAATTAATGTACGAAGATAGGAAAATTATTTCTAAAACCTAACTACAAAAGGTGAATAAGAATAAAAGGTGGAATTAAAACTAAATTGTGATTTTAGTGTAATAAGATAGTTTAAGGGCGTTGGACCAAGTTCTAAACAAAAAAATCGATTTGTTCAACAAATATTATATTTAGATATTTCTTCGCTCTGTATATCTACAGTATTAAAATTATATACTTTTGCGTTCTATATGCATTTTTCTACTTAAAAAGTGTTCAGTTCCACAGAGCGAAAAAATATCTAGTTTTATAGTGATTATTAAGTAAAATCAGTAAATCAAATTTTGAGATTAAAACTTGAATCCAACGCTCTTAAGGAAAATTTATTTTGTCATTCGTGATAAGGAATAAGAATCAAATCTAAGTATGGCATCGAGAGGACATGGTAAATGTTATTTTTTCCAATTGTTTGAAAATCCTTATGATCAATACAGTACTGGCACACTAATCATTTTATTGAAATTACTTAATAAACAACAAATAAATCGGTGAAAAAATTTGGTTGGAAGATGTTAAAAAGTTGACTATAAACTAAAAACTTTATAATATATTGTCCTGTCGATGTAAGTAAAATTGAATGTGCACTATAAATACATAAAAATATCTAATCTAAATGAAATAATGTATATAATGTTCATATGTGTTTATATAATACAAGTTTGGAAAGCTAGAGAGTAAAAATGAGTGAAAAAAATAAGAATAGTTAATTAGCTCATCATTTTCGAGAAATTATGGGAACCGTTTTTCCTCGAGGGTTTTTATATTATATAGTGCATTCAGTCACATAAAAATTATGATAAATGGAATTTCGGATAAATAAAATTTAAGTTAAGTGGACATTAGGGTATTTAAAAATTATAGCTAATGAAAATTATGTACAATAACAATTCGGGTACATAAAATTTATGTCAAATCGGATCCGTATTCGGGTAAATAGAAATTAGACTAAATAAAAATTAGGATTAATAATAATTATGGTCAATGGCTTTTAGGTAACTTCATTTTCGGTGAAATGAAATTTATTTCTGTTAAAATTTGGGGAATATTCACGCGCCTTCTGAGAGAAGTTTGTTTTGCTATTATACAAACGGAAATTTCAATTTTAATCACTCTAAACCTTTTTTTGAATTTTTTTTATTTTTGCAATATATCACGCGAATTTTTCTCTTTAATGAAGAAAATAAGCAGTATAGAATAAGAAAATGACTTATTGTATGTATTATGTTTGGCATGAATAGAGAAAAGTACGTGGGAATATTAAAGTAAATATAAAAGTATTTAAGCAAAGAAGTATAAAGTCTAAAGTATCTACGGATATCGTAAGATAAAATAAATTGAGTGGCGCAATCAGTATACAATACGTTATAGTGTGCATGCCAATCGAGCCTTTAAGTATCATTACATAATATCTCATTGTTCCATTTACAATAGGATCTAATTCTTAAAAGTCTAATCGAATTATGCACATGCACGCTATTGAATTTTTTTGTCTACGAGCAATATTCGACTAGAAAATATGTAAGAACATACATACGATACTGACTAACCATGAAAAAGACGTCTGACGAACTAAGTACACGCAGACTATGTCCTTGCTGCCTCTAAAACGTTGTAGGCAATCGATTAGAGAGCAGGTCGATTATTAGGTACCAAAAATAATAGTACAAGGCATACGAGATCGAACTATAATGTTTTTTATTTGTAGGAAACGTTTAAAGGAGGTACAAGAAGAAATAGGCTAGATAAAAGAGAGGAGTTACGATGATTGTCCAGTCCACTGATGCAAAGTCTCTTTTGCATTGTTCATAACGCCGGCATTGGTGACAATCTTTCATTTCCGCCTGCGACTGATGTGGTTGGCTCCTCGAAAACCGAAAGAATTTCTTCAGTTGGCTCCTTCGCATCATCAGCTAGCTTCTTAGAGTCTATGCTGATCAGACCACGGTATTTCTTCCGAACAGCATCCCAGTCAACAACTGTCTCTATCCTTGGTGCGTTGCTGAATGACAATTGACTACCAAGAGGACTTAGATGAACCACAGATAATGCCACACTATCTTTGTGTCCAACTTGGGTCTTCTTGACCTTGGAGAGCCATTTCGCACCCATTTTAGAACGAGCTGACATCCTGTCACCTCGCTGAAGACCCATCATGTGAACCAGAGATGGTCGCTGCTTTTTGGCTTTACGCTTCTTGCAGGCTTTGCAGAAATATGTTATCCAAGTCGTTAGCAGATTTAACGGAGAGGGAGCGGTGGTAGTCCTGCATTGATGTATTTTTTATCAGGATCACAATCGCAAAGATAGAAGGACATATTTAGTAACTTTGTGCTGGCGTGCTAATTGAAGCTTACACTAAGCAGTGCAGTGAACTATTGTGAGATGGAATTCATTAGGATTGAAAGTTCGGATTGGCCGAAATTATTCAGATTGAAATTTCGGATTAATTCCGATAATAACTTGGGAGTAATTCCATCTCACAAAAAAGGTTCAGTTGATGTATAAAAACGTGCGAGATATTGCTGCTTCATTCCAACAGTGACACCTTACCTGTGCATGTTTCTTATGAGTTTGCTCAGACCATATTTCCACTCGATGTCAGACTGAGCCTGAATCCTCTGATAGGTGTCACTCATCATGGCAATGAGAAGATTAATGAGTACAACAACAGACACCAACATATATATTCCAAATGCTAGCTTGAAGAAATAAATAGTCCAAGATGGTTGTTCTAATGGGACCTTGAGATTTTCATAAGTGGTTTGCCCAAAGATGGCGAAGAACAGTAGCTCAACTGCCGTTACTGGATTCATCTTGACTGGAAATATGTGTCAACAATATTGTCTCATGAACGACTGTTTTACTACATCATGCGAATCGCACGCAAATTTCATGCCATAACCGCTAATATCTATCGAATTGAAAAAAAATCTCGTTCAAGGACCTATTCTAATATTGATATATATATATATATATACAAAGGGACTCCTTTGACGTCTCTCTAGAATTCTAAGGGCATAATGCAATTTATGTCACTTATATTAATTGTGTTATTGTCATTCGTCGAGCACAACGAGAAACCCTCGCAAAAGTTGCACGCATGCAAACTATTTAGTTTGAGATTTACAACTACCATTTCTTCAAAATCTTCAAGGCCTTATCTGACATATGGAATAGGATGGTCCTTACTTTGGAAGCCAACAAATTCAAAAACATTTTAGCCAAATTTCATCATTGGGAGCAAACGAATTGAATTTTAATAAAAGTGAAAATAAGGACCACCCTAATGTGGAGTGATGAATAATGTGACGTTGTGGATGATTATAGGCAATGATAGAAACATACGCCGCGAGTCATGCTGTTTATGATTGGGCCATTGGCCGATGAGGTATTTATTTGACATAATACAGACTTTCGACGACACTTTGGTTACTTACTTAGATTCTAATTCTAGTGCCTGATCCCTGATGTAACGCAGGGATGAATCACCACCCTCCAAACTCTTGTTCTTGTTTTCGTTTCGTGTGGGATTTATAGTTACCTATAGGACATTTTTACACACAAAAAAAAAACAAAATATCCGAATTTCTTTACTGATGTACTCTTTACTTGATAATCTTATCTTTACAGATTTTACATTAACAATTTTAACGCCAATTAGGTCGAGAAGTATGTATAAAAGTTTATATAGGCGGAGTCGACGCTGTAACAGGAACCGTGGAAGCGTTCGAGGCGGTTGGTCCGATGTCCTCCTCATTGTCATCATCATTTTCCTTTTCTTCTTTCTCAACGTCCTTCTCAGGTTCACTTCCAGTGAGAGCAAGATATTTTTTCCTAATCGAGTCCCAATCAACAACACTCTCGATTCGTGTTGCGCTGTTGAAAGACAACTGACTGCCTAAGGGACTAAGATGTACTACGGAAAGAGCAACACTGTCTTTGGGCCGAACTTGGCCCTTCTTAACTTTGGAGAGCCACTTAGCTCCCATCTTAGAACGAGGTGACAACCTTCCAGTACGCTGCAAACCCATCATGTGCACTAGGGATGGACGCTTTCTCCTAGCTGCTCGTTGCTTCCATTGTTTGATGAAGTATACGATCCAAGTTGTCATCAGATTCAATGGTGAAGGGGCAGTGGTAGTTCTGTAATACGCAACTTGGTGATTTCTTGAAGCCTCGTGAATGATTGAGTTTTGGATACGGATTCTTCGAGTTTAACACGAAGTCCGGGGCATGCTTTAAAATATTTTTCAAAATAGGGAAAGATAGTGCGGTTTTTAGAGTTAGAGCATTCTAAGGTTTGTGCATTTCATTTATTTTGAGGCTGATGGAAGCAAAAGATGGAATTCTGTTAGAAATATGCCTCTATTTATTTATAATTATTCTGTAAGGATACCCAGGGTGTCTAGCGAACCAGGAAACCGGGAATTTTATTTATTAATCTGTAGCACTAATCTTTTTTCAAATATAAGACTGCGTACAGAGCGAAAAAGTATTTAGTTTCGACACTTTTTGCATAAAACGAAGAATTCAAAATCTAACTTCAAACTTGGCTCCAACACCCTTAAGTCTAAAGAATCATCTGCCTCACTCTCTAAATATGAAGTAAACCTTGTAGCTGAACATAAATTAAAGAAAGAAGCAGGAAGAAGCATGCGTTTGATTTGATTAATCTAATAATATAAAACCAGAGCTTACCTGTGCATATTTCTAATCAGCTTACTGAGTCCATACTTCCACTCAATATCTGACTGTGCCTGTATCCGCTGGTAGGTGTCACTCATCATAGCAATGAGCAGATTAATTAACACCACTACTGAGACCAACATGTAAACACCAAAGGCCAGTTTGAACAGACCCGAGGTCCATTCGGGCTGCTGAGTCTCGACCTTCAGCTCGCTGTGGGTCGTTTGACCGAAGACCGCGAAGAAGAGGTACTCGAAGGCGAGTAATGGGTTCATCTTCACTGTAATTCGAGGCAACGTTTGTTTTTTGGGATTCGGTTAGGGTATCTAAGTGAACTCTCTACGCGTGTACGAACGAACATGCTCATGCTACGGAAAATGGCCATGCTCCGGCTGTTGTGTTGATATGATTTGATTCATGCTGGACAGAAGTTTGAACACCGCTTATTTGCACTTTGATTTTTTCACATCGACGAGCATGCCACACTCGGGCTTCGTGATTCCGTGCAAAACATTGAAACTCATTCGCTATCACGGCATTTTTTGCACTTCAGCAAACAGCAAGGCTCATTAAATGAGGAAACTCAAACATGGAAAAGATATGGGTTCGTGCTCATTCCAGGATACAAAATTCGCCGCGTCCATTCTGCACGAATCGTCAAATTTCTAGCAGTATTTCCGCACATTCTGATGTGCGGAACAATTCTAATGTGATCATTGTCTTCGGATCTTCTCTGGCTGGGAAACTTCTTTATTGATGATGAACATTCTTTCGTTGTCGGATCCTCATCATCCCTGTAGATCTGGTAAAGTGGTGTGCTTCGTACGTTCTCTGTGATTTTGCACAAAAGTGCAGCATGCATCATTAACCACCTTTCTCTCTCACATTCTTTCTTCTTGCTCTTGGATGAACAAGAATAATTCTATTGATGAAATTGATGAATTTCTTTTTTCTAAATTCACATTTCCCTTATCTGCTTTAAAAGACTCAAGACAAACTTCAAATGTGTACATGCAAAGTTACTAATTGAAACTCGGTGGCTCATATCTTGATCGATTATTATTGACTCGGACTTACGTATACAAGAGACAAAACGCAGTGCCCACGAAAAATAACAGTGCGCTGACAATCCGGTTAAATGTCATGGACATAATATATATAATACATGTAACTTGAACTCTTTTAGCGATGCGCTAAGGCCGCACGAGCACAAACAGGGTTGCTTTCAATGATGCACACACATTATGCAGAACGCACAGCGTTTTTCTTTCGAGCGAAGAGCTGTGAATCAAATATTTCGAGAGTACCTGGGAATTTCATTTTTATAAGTAAAAATACATAATAAGAAAATTGCTTATTTAACCAATGATACTGCAGCAAATTCGTTAACTCTTATACAAATATATAGACATGCTACCTGAGAAAATCATCTTCAAATCATGAAAATTCAATAAATTTATACAAAAAAAAACTGGTTCTGGTTCCAATAAAAATGATTCCTAATAAAATTTCATTAGTGATTCCCAGGCGAAAAGAGAGGATGATCACAGCTGCGAAACAGTTTTGTTTATCTTTTATCAGGCATTATCTGAGCAGGCAATTAATACACGGGCGCACACCGGCCAAAATGCATTTGCAGACGAGACGACATCGAATGTATATAGAGCAAGTTCTGCATTCAGGCTATCGTTTAACCAGCGCGGCTGGTAAAACTTACTGTCTCGGGTGCTATCATCACAACATTCATTTTTTTTCTTGTAGCGTCCAGATCGGCGATTATTATGCGACGGAGGTGGTGATGTCATTATCCATGTCGCTAAACTCTCGGTAACACTGGGCATCTTGTATTCTACCATTGAAATTAATTTCGTTACGAATTTATGAGTCTAGTAGAGTGATTCTGAGATCTTGACCTTTTAAAGATCAGCCTTAAAGAGACTTCGATAAGTCCTTATTATATTTACATATTTATATCCCTATATATATACCATATGTATGAATATATTAAACTCTTCGTTTTTAGTGCAATTCAATTTGTCGACGACTGCGTGTGAAACGATAATAATAACGCAAATCAACTCTTTTCTTGAAATGCTTGTCAACATTTTCAAGTAGATGGATTATAATGTGAGTTGCGTAGTACCTTGGGAGATTAGAAAAATAGATTCTATTCTTTGTGTAACAGGGTGTTAAAATATTTTTATGGATGTTCATATAGAGACCTGAAAGCAAAAAGTATGCATTCTCTCACAATCTGAATTAATAATTAAGAATTTTACTATCAGGGAAGCAATAGCTGAAAGTTTATTTGCATTTTTCATAATTTTCTGTGAGGAAAATTGAAAAATTGAAGTTTGTAGCCACCCTGATTATAGTAAGAACAACTTACTAATCTATTCAGTAGTTTTATTTTAATTTTAATTGTTCACATTAATTGTTTACCACGCACTACTTAAATTAGTACGAAACTACTGATAATTAGTAAGATTTAATTAATTCAGATTGAGAGAGTAAAACCGAAGTCTAGATTGCTGAATCCTTTGATTATTGCTTGAATGCCTTTAGAATATTCTTCGTGTTAACATTTCATTACAGTTTCTATAATTATTCGCAAAAAGTTAAAGGCAAACACTTCCTAATTATAGTTCCATTATACTTTCATTGTTTAATTAACATTAATGATTCCTAGACATTGTTTGGAAGTAATTTTTTAAAATGGCAGTGAACATTTAGATTGGAAAAATCTATTATTTAACTTTTATAACACACCAAAAATGTGCTAAAAAACTATAAAAAAGGATTTTCAAGCATTTCAAAGAAACAAGTGTTTATACAGATCTATCTACTTTTTTGTGTGCAACAGATATTAGTAAGCAATAAATATTGTAAATTAATCAGCAAAGTAGTCTTGGATTATATTTTTGATATTCAAACACAAGTTGTTAATTCCTACTTTCTAAGGTTTCATCTTTCAAAACTGTTTTCAGTATTTAACTGACATATATATAACAACCTCACAAAATTCAGCAATCTTTAAACTTTAATATTTTGCATATTTTTCCATTTCAGGCGAGAGTTTAAAAAAATCTACTAAGTTGTAATCTAATAAGAATATCTATATTTACTTACACATGTAATAAGTAAGTTGGGAGGGAACACTAATTTTATAGCAAGCAATACTTTCTAATAATTATTACCTCTAACAAGGAGATTTCGCTTTAAAGCGACTTGGGGCTCTAAAACAACATTAGTGAAGCAAAAATGATATAATTGAAACTTACCATCCGAAAAATTATTCTTCTTCTTTCGATCTTCGATTCTTGCCTCTTCAATAGACATGTTCTTGAATGCTTGATTAAGAGCCACGAAATGCATGGAGAAACCAAACACAAAGATGGCCAAAACAGCCAAAAATCTGGCTAGGTCTTTCATAAGATTACCAATGATGATAGCCCAGGGCCCAAAGAGGTGATGAAAGGACAGGAAGTCGAGGATTTGTACACAAGCCAGTAGAAAACTCAAGGCGAAAAGTTGATTCCTTAAGTACAACAAGGTCGGCCATTCGGGTCGTTTGATAATAAAAAATCCCATCAAATGAAAGGCAACACCAAATATGCCAAAAAGTAAGACAGCCAACTTTATCCATCCGAGTCCACTCTTGTCACTGGGATTCGTCAGTTCAAAAAGCAATAAACCAGAGAGCATCACCAAAAGACACCATTCGTACCAATAAGGCAGAAGATTCTCTCGAACAACTGGATAAATCGGCGTGATGCCGACTAAGAGCAAAAAAACCATCAGGTATATGTGTGACGTCAAATACGACATGAATTTTATGATCGGCACATTATTGTATTTGTGTCCCAGGGGTAGAGCAAACACCACCCAAACTGGAGGACAAACAAGAAAGGCGATGAAGAGTAACATGGTCCGAAAGGCATTCCAGTTTAGGCTACCTCGCCAAAGTTCTTGAAGGTACCTTTGAACTACTGTGTGAGCAATCACTTCTTTCTGTTCATTTTCAATCAGGACATCTAAAAACTCAACGTTCCTTCGATCCATGGATGTCAGGATCCTTCCAGCAGAGTCTGCACCAGCTGCAAGTGCCAGCAGTTCAGTAGCCATGGTTTCGCACTGTTTTCCAGCAGCTATCAGGTCTTTTGCTCTCTCCTTCTCCTTCTCGGATAATTTCATGTAAATGTTTGATAATTTTGCTGCTGTATCAACTGGTGCTGGCGAAACGAGGACAAATTCCTCTATGGGCTTGTTGTTGTGACTCTTGCTGCATATCATCATATTGTAGACAAACTGCAAGTCAATGAAATGAGAAATGAGACAATCGGAAAAAAGTTTTTAGGTGATTTTAGCAGACGAAATGGATGGCATGACCTGGATTTGGGTGTATGTGTATTGTGCACATGTAGAAAATGAATACGACTCTAGGTTTTTAAAGTTCTCTGTCAAACTGTTTCAGAACGTTGCAGACTGAATTTGCGTGATTAGGAATCGTTAGAATATAAAGTTGTTTGCAAGAAAAATGGCTAATAAAGTCTATATTGTGCCAAGCTTACCCTGTTAGAAGTAAAAAGATATAAAGTCTTTCTGTAACTATCCTTTGTTTAAAGATTGAGATCTTTTGGAAGAGTGATAGTGGTTTTTACAAAATTCTTTCATTAACTCAGTTGATTAATTTTAAACCAAGGATATAAAAAGATTGAAAATGGAAGGTATCTAAAAATTCCATCAGGGTGGAAGCGAATGACCTACCCTCTTGTCCTCCATGAGGGCGTAGGTGTCATGCTCTTTTTCCATGAGATACTTGAGAACATCGTTGTGACCTTCGGAAGCTGCAAACCAAATAGGAGCACTTCCAAGATTTGTTTCGTTCTTAGGTGATGCTCCACTCTCGACTAAGAGTTTAACGACGTCGAGATAACCAGCCCTTGCCGCACAATGCAACGGCGTCCAGCCGTTTTTGTCTGTGGCATTTATATCTGCACCTTGACCCAGCAGGACTTCGACCATCTGGTAATGACCATGAGTGGCGGCGATGTGTAGTCCTGTCTTTCCGTAACGATCAGCACTATGCAACAGTTCTGCTGACCTACTGAGGAGAAGACCAACTACTGTGATGTGACCTCCGAAACATGCCAGGTGAAGGGAGTTGAATCCGTTTTCAACCGTCGCTGCATCTACCTGTTGGGGTTGCACAGAGATGTTAGACTATATAGTTCATAAAGTTCATTTGCTTCCAAAACTTTCTATCCGAAAGTTTCGCCAGCATCACAGGAGTTTATCAGAAACTTGAGTCTAACTTGAGGATAATTTCCTATAGAGTTAGGAATAAGACCGTGTTTAATATAATTTGTGTCAACTTCATTTACCCGGATTGTTTTAATGAACATGAAGTTGAACCTTTTGTTCAAATGATCAATTGTTAGAGGAAGTGACCAGCATATAATCTATAAATTGACTCCTTGAAGGTTTTGTGCGAGGACCATTCATTGATTTTGTAACGTATGTATATCAAAATGGGGTCATAGTTTTAAAACGCAAGCTTTTTACATAGGTTTTTCAGAGGACAATAAACTAGCAATATCATGTTTGTACCTGAACTCCCGCAGAGTTCAAAAGCAATCGAACGACGTTCTCATTTCCTGAATAAGCTGCCAGATGAAGAGGCGTCATTCCCGATTCGCTTCCTAACTCGCCCACCAATGATCCTCCAGTAGGTGGATCAGATTTCACAGTTCCTGGCACATGGGTCAGTAACTCTCTGACGGTATCTGAAACAGAAAATCGATGAATTACATTACAATGTTTGGTATGTTTCGTGCCTCTCGTACGTCTCCGTCAACTGACATCGAGGAAGGTAGTTTGAAACTCATTTCAGGGCTCCCTATACATATTCAAATGCGGTTTCAGTCCAACGAAAGAGTAAAAAAACCTAATGCCATGATTGCTGCTAATTTTACTATCCCTCGAAATGTTGTCACGGAAAGGAGCCATTTCTATTCGCAACATTTGCAACATTGTCAATCAGGGTGTCTACTGTTTACTACTTTCATAGGAAAAAATTAAAAGACACCCTGTCGATCACTTTAGCCCATTCTTTAAAAATTGAGCTGAAAAATCTCCTACTTGGAGTCTTAATCTGGAAACTTTTTCTGATGGCAACATATACAAGAAGAAGATGATTTTTATAAGAAGCTATACGAAAGAATTTTGTAATGAAGGAAATAAAAGCACCCTCTCACTATATAGAAGTTTATATTATGACTGTACGCCGCATGGCTCAGCGATATCACGTAATTATGATCATGTGAATGTGCGCGGGCCATTTACTTTGAAGAAAGATCCCTGATTTCTCGGACCCCGTGACTTACACTGTGGCGAACTAGCCACTGAAACTTTTGTGCCTATCGTGCAAATTATATGAGACCTTGGCGCAAGGTCTACTAATCTCGAATCCAATCATTTTCACCCGCTTTTGTCACGACATTCTCCTTTTGTTTCGACATTTCATGTA